>BHFT01006383.1:0-28959 GCA_004320025.1 Laticauda laticaudata
GTTATGCAAATTTTTGCCCCTTTTGAGAGCGGATAACAACGGATGGAACATTTTCCTCATCCGTTGTGTCCTTTTTGCATCCATTGGCCGGTGTGACATGGGCTTAAGATGAAATATGATATTTCATAGATAGATAAACTTTATTGTCATTTTTACTGTGGGCACACTAAAATTAAATTCTATTGCCTGCTTTCAAAAGTGTACACATACATAACACACATATACACATCCCCTACACACACACACACACACACACACACACACACACCTGTCTATCTTTAATATATATGGGAAAGAGGAAGCTTAGATTTCACAAGGTTGATACTATATGGAACAAAACTGTGACTGAATCTTGATGTTCTGCTTCAATTACCATGAAACCTCCTCTCAGAAGGTAATAAAGAAAACAGGTCATGAAAAGGATGTGTAGTGTCCCAGATAATACTGGTCAAGCATTGCTTATTGTTCTGGATAGATACATGGAAGTGAACTGCCAATAGTCTTTTCTGCCATTCTCATAACTCTCTGCACCACCTTCCCATCTGAAGCAGAAATGCTTCCAAACCAGATCATAATGCAATATGACAGGATGCTCTTGATCATCTTTCTATAAAAAGTGGCAAGAAAAAGGTATATTTTTCTCATGTAATAAAAAAAAAATGCAGGTGCTACTGTGCCCACTTCACCAGTGTCTTGCTGTTAAGTGACCAAGTCAGGCTACCCATTAGCTGCACACCCAGAAATGTGTTGCTACTAACCACCTCCACAGGTAAATCATGAACACTGAGAGGTGTGTGGCTGTGGCTGCATTTCTGAAATCGACAATGATCTCTTTAGTTTTTCCAATATTTATAACAAGACAGTTATTACACCAGTTCACCAAACTCTCTACGTCCTTACGGCAAACACTCTCATTGTTTTCTGGAATAAGGCTCACTACTGTTGTATCATCCACATACTTCACAATATGGTTGGTGACAAACCTTGCACAACAATCATGGGTCAACAGGATAAACAACAATGGACTTAGGACGTAACCCTGAGGAGAACCTGTGCTCAAGAGAATGATGTTAGAAATATTAGTTTCAGCTTGCGCATACTGGAGCCTATCAATAAGAAAATCAAGAATCCAGTTGCACAAAGGAGTATTAAAGCCTAAAAGGCACAGTTTGTCTCAAGATACCGATGAATGATTGTATTAAATGCCAGACTGAAGTCTACAAACAGCATTCACACAAGCATTTATTTTCTCTGAGTGTGCCAAGCTTAGATGGAGAACAGAAGAAATAGCATTCTCTATGGAGCAATATGATTGGGAAGTAGACAGAAGTGAGTCAAATATTGGAGGGAGGCTAGATATAATAATATACTTTAGCAGTTTCTCAAAACATTTCATAATGATGGATGTCAGTGCAACCAGATGGTAATAATTGAGACTTGCAATTGTAAACTTTTTTGGCAATGGCAAAATGGCTGTCTTAAAACACAATGGGACCGCTGCCTACTGCAATGAAATATTGAAAATTTCAATAACAAGCCAACTCATCTGCACGTTTCCTGAGAACATGCCCAAGGATATTGTTAGGACCTGTTGCCTTCCAAATGTCTGCAGTGTCCTTCAGACTGAGGTAACACCAAAGCCAGGCACTTGCTCATCAAGATGGAGCACAGTTTTCTTTCCAAGGGTGCTATTTGATGCTTTGAATCTTCCCAAAAAATGTGTTCAGCTTATTAAAAAAGTTTGTGGACTTGCAACTTGATGGAATCACCTTATAATCTGTAATGGCTTGGATTCCTTCCCAAATACGCTTGTAGTTTGTTGGTCCTGAAAAAAAATCTAAACTTTCTGAGAAGAAAGCGAACTTTCGTGCTTTGCTCTTTTTATGGTACTTTTCACATTAGCTCTGGCTTTTCTAAGTGCCAGCATATCACTGAATTTAAAAGCCACATTCCGTGCTTTCAACATTCTGTACTGGCAAACCTCATATGTCAACTATGGTTTTTCATTAGTCACAACAATACTTTTAAGGACACAGATATTCTCAATATAGTTTTGAATATATGCAGACACAGAGGAGGCATACCCCTCTAAGTTTAGATGTTTGTTACCTGTTGCCACTTCTTTATATTAATCAGTAAACTAAGTAACACAAAAGTACCAACATTTCAGAGGTATTAAAATGATGTTTTCATTAAGATATTGCAGATGAGTGCTGCATTCACATTCCCATGTACTCTAAAACACTTCTGGAACATAAACCTGAAATGCTCCACAACCCTGCTTAATAATATTAATAATTAATAGCCATCATTTCTGGATACATTCTAGTAGATTGTTGTAGTATATATGTAAATTTAAAAAAGAACTATAAAGCAAATCTATAAAGGATAATATGTTCCATTTTATTGAATGCTCATTACAGTATCCATTAATGTCCTGCTTTATATGAGATGGATGTGAACAAATTGACCTGCCAAAAGTCTGTTTATAAAGTTTGTAAATGCATATTAGTTTTGTTAGCAGAATTGAAGAGGGCAATAAATATAATCTAGTACCAATAAAATTGTTCATTTCTTCATATCATATCATTCAAATCTTTTATGTCTCTGTAAATCTTCATATTTTACTGCCATATGACATAATAAGTTGTTAATAAAAAAGAAAAATAAATCCTTTCCATTTGATATATAATGGTCTTTTTCAGTGGAATTGAAATACTAGTTTCAGACATAACTATAATAGTGTCAGTGCACTCCTCCTGAAGCACAAATATGAGTCAGTCAGTCTTGAGAAGCAAAAAATGTATTGTAAAAAATAAATTTTATATCATAATGAATGTACAGTTTTATGCTGTTAAATGTTGCCTATTCTATATGTATTTTTATATATATTTATCTAAAAGCTAGCATGTTAATTTCTTGCAGTATATTTATCAGTTACTATGAACACTAAAACAGCTAATTTGATGTTGTGATTAAGGCGTCAGGCTAGAAACTGGGAAATCATGAGTTCTAATCCACTCTTAGGCACATAGTCAACTGGGTGACCTTGGGCCAGCTATTTTCTTTTTGCCATTCAAAGGAGGAAATGCCAAAAAACTTCTGAAAAATATTTCCAAGAAAATATTGCCAAACCATCTCAAATATGGGGATAAAAATACAATGAAAACTGAACATAATATATAGGTAAATTTAAAGAGAAAAAGGAAAGATCTTGGACGATGACCTTTATGTCTGAACATCATAGAGACAAGGAAGTCTTTTTCTTCCACACATGAGAAGGGACTTTGTCCAATTACAACTTGTCTTTCTGTAAAGGAAAATTTATGCCTTTGTATAAAAGAAATTTCTATGACATTTGCTTAACTACTATAATTAAGGGCATAGTCAAGTGTTGGGTTTAGACGAAAGAAGTTCAGATTCAAGTGGCTATTTACTAAGAA
The DNA here is from genome assembly GCA_004320025.1 of Laticauda laticaudata. Classification (NCBI taxonomy): domain Eukaryota; kingdom Metazoa; phylum Chordata; class Lepidosauria; order Squamata; family Elapidae; genus Laticauda; species Laticauda laticaudata. The sequence continues at coordinate 3,444 of BHFT01006383.1, forward strand.
CTGTTTCTATCCTTTTTGTTTACATAATATAATATAATAATAACATTTTTAATAAGAAGAATACATACATGGATACATGTGGACTGTGTGTGTGTATTCTAACATATTTGGAATAATAATAGCATAAAAATCATATATTCTGTTATGTATGAGCCTTCTTATATTGGTACTAGTATAGCCTTTTTGGTAGTTTGTCATTGTATTTGATCTTGATTATTTATTAAAGGTTATATCTATTTGATTGAGTGCTATCTCCACTTCTCTTCTCCCTATATAAAAATGACTATTTCAAATGATCCATCTGTTAAAATACTGAAGTTGGCTGATGACAAAACACTGATTGGTCTCATTCAAGACAATGATGAATCTGCATACAGACCGGAGGTTATACAACTTGCCTTGTGGTATAACTGGAACAATCTGGAACTGAACATACTCAAAACCGTAGAAATAGTGGTAGACTTTCGAAGAAACCCTCCTATATTACCACCTCTTACAATACTAGACAACACAGTATCAACAGTAGAGACCTTCAAATTATTTCTAGTATTACTGTATACATGAACCTAAAATGGACTACATAACATCAAAAAAATCATCAAAAAAGTACAGCAAAGAATGTTATTTCTGCACCAACTCAGAACGCTCAAACTACCCAAGTAGCTGCTGATACAGTTCTACAGAGAATTCTACAGGAATTCTGTAGAAGTAGAACTACTCCTGTAGTTCTACAGGAATTATTGAGTCCTATCATCTGTACCTCTACAACTGCATGGTTTGGTTCTGCAACCCAGCAGGACAGACACAGACTTCAAAGGATAATTACTACCCCACTGCCTTCAATTGAGGACATGTATACTGAGTTAAAAATAGGGTTGTGAAAATATTTACAGACACCTCACATCCTGAACATAAACTATTTCAACTCCTTCCCTAAAATGAGGCTATAGAACACTACATACAGAAACAACTACACACAAGAATATTTTCCCCTGAAAGCCATCACTCTGCTAAACAAATAATTCCTCAACACTGTTCTAACTATTTATAAAGTGTACACTACTATTACTTTTAATCTTCTCACCATTCCTCATCACTATCCCCTCCCACTTGACTGTTTCCTAGTATGATTTGATTGTTGATTGTACCCTATGACTATCCTTAAGTGTTGTACATTATGATTCTTGATTCTTAAAAATGTACCTTTTCTTTAGTATACTGAGAGTACTTACACCAAGACAAATTCCTTGTGTATCCAATCACACTTGGCCAATAAAGTTCTATTCTATTCTATTCTATTCTATTCTATTCTATTCTATTCTACTCTATTCTATTCTACTCTATTCTATAAGATATAAGCAGCAACAATAACTGTTGCATGTAGTCTTGCATTAACTTTGCATATGTGTATATATCTGTGTACTAAAACTACTCTAATCTATCATAACCCATATTAGCATCATGTATTATAAGCATAAAACAAGAAATATGCACATTATCTATGACTAGGGAAATTTATTTCATCCACTAAACATAACACTTTTATGACAATTACATTTATCGTAAAAATGTGTCATGTTGTGTGGTGTGGTAATGTAATAAATAAAGCCAAGAGAGTAATAACAAGAAACTATGCAAAAACCAAAGTTGCTGGTGAGTATAATTCCCAGTGAGAGCTAAAAATGTGATGAATGCAACAGAACATTGATTGATCACAATTCACAATTAATTTTCTGGTATCCTTCTTCATGGGACTTGTTTAATTGAACTCAGTATTTCTGAAATTTTGTGTTTTTAGCTTTTGTGATCTTTATCATAATATTAATATGTAGTAAAGGCAGATGTAATGTATTTGTAATATAAAATATTTAAATAAATAAGCATAGATTGATACAGGATCTAAAATTATTTCTTCAGTAAAAATAGACAAATTTTGATTAATTAATGAAATGATATGTTGAAAATAGTGCAGTTTCTTTGTCAGTCTGAATAATACCTATGTAGGAAAAACTGGATGAGAAACACAAATGTTGTAAATATAGCTATAAGTTATCAATTCAAAACTTTATACCTAGACACTGCCACTTTGATTTTTGTACTCAGTAAAAATTAATGCTTTTATTCACCAAATGTGCCAAAATTAGCTTTTGAATGTGGCAAAATTAGCTTTTGCCACTACATACTCACAGCAATCAATCATATTGGAAACTGTTGCACTGGAGTGGAACATTTTTTTTTCATTCAATTTTCTGCTTTAATGAACAATCTTACATTACAGCCTGGCTTATAGGGTTTGAAGCTTTATGGTAATACCATGAAATTTATTAAATATGATATAAAGATATGTATTTCTACTTCCTCCTCTCATTTTAAATAAAAGCGATTTACTGACAAACCTGTAATTGGTTAGCCTATGTTATGGTTCAAATTTACTTTAGCTGTTTTGCTTAATAACCTCATTATATCTCCACCCCCACCAAAAATTACAAGCTATTTTCAAAAGGATATGGCTGTACTGAAAAAAAGACATTCATTTCATTTAACTATGAAATTACCTAGCTTTCAAGATATATATCTGGTTTTCCCAATACATTGTTTTCTTTGTTTTTGTTTTGTTTTAATCAGTGAAATTGTTAATGTCCATGTATGTGGTTTATTTCTAATATATAAGGGTGAAAATCACGGCTTGATGACTTGATTAGTGTTTTACAAGTTCAAAAACCTGGCTAATAAATAAAATAGAAATAAAAATAATAAATAAAAAAATATTTTCTATAAAATTATAAAGTTCTATAATGTACTGGTAAATTCAGTACTGACTTTTTAAATCATACAGTAGGTTCCACAAATGATTTGATACTACTATAATATATGATAATCCAAATTTGCATCATGTGTTTGTCAGGTTTCCAGGTGATGAAATCCATTTAAAAAGAAAAGGACAAAGTCCATCTTCCAAAATAAATTCTTTTATTTAGGAAAGAATCAAATTGGCAAAGTCCAAAGTTCATGGTCATTCTGGATCTGACACAACCCAGAATTACCCCACAATATTAAAAGTGAGAAACAACCCCCAAAAGTCACATTCTCCAATAGAAGTAATTCAACGTTGCTTGATGTCATAAATCTCCATATCAAGGGGCCCAAGCATGGACAGCTCATTTCCCATGGAAAGAAAGATCACCTAGCCAAAACAACTCTCTTTATCGCCACTCCTCCCCCCCTTAGGAATGTGGCATGCCCGAAACCCTTTCCTCATGACTGCCACAGAGAAAGTAGCAAAAATAATATATACTAAGCCTAACTAAAATGGCTATACACATGTCAATTTTGGGCTTGACAGTGTAATAAATATGAAACAAGAAATATTCAAGTATGACTAGGACGATTTCATTCAGCCACTAAACATACATGTGTAATAATTAAATTTATCTTTAAAAACTATCTATAAGCAAAGTATTATCTTTCAGGAGAAAAATGCGCCCATGGAGGTGAAAAAGTAATTTTTACATACCATTCAGAGACATTATTTAAATTTTCTAAAGCAAGTCATTCAGTCAATTATTTGCTAGTGTTGCATCAAATTTCACACCAATTTAGGGATATTGGAGTAATCTGATCTTTTCAAGGTCCACAGCATCAATTTTACAATCTCTGAACAGATTGATGAGCCTATATGTTTCACATGCCCTTTTTAAAAACTGGTACAGAAGATTGAATCAATTTTCCAGATTGCATTCAGTTCCATATTTACAATTGGTGCAATGGTCAAACTAGATAAAACATGCTGAGCTAACAATTTGAATGGGTTGTAATCAATCAGCATACCTGCAGTAGACAAATTGTCACCCCTCAAATTTCAACATAGGATATTTCAGTTGTCCAAAGAACCAGCATAGTTATTTAGTTCTCCTAGAGGACAAGGGTACATATATAGGCACTTTTTTTTTTACCATCTATCTGTAATTCACAGGTCAGCCAGGACTTCAACAGTTTTTCAGATGTCTTAGTTATCAAACAATGAGTAGCAAAGTTTCAAGAGTAATAATTAACAAATAACAAGAAAAAAGAAACAAGAAACCAAAGATTTTATCCTACAGCATATACGAAAACAGAAACCATTGTAATCATAGATGAATTAAAACTTCTGGAATATTTTCTGTTTTATCTTTTACCACAAAAAATGCTAGTGTAAAAATGAGTTTAACCTAAAAGAATTTTTAACAAGGAAATTAGAAAAATGTATTTAATAATCAAAGCAAATTATATTGTCAATTTATACCTGTGTTCTACAGGCTCAGCATCAAATCATTTAAAAATTTATGTAGTCTTGTCTCCTTTTGCAACAGATAAACTAATTTAGACCAAACTCACAAGAACTTGTTTTTCAAAAGATATGTGTAAATTGGACAACCCCCTTGCTCAATACCCTCCTAGCAAATTACTGCCTTCTAACATCTGATAAAATACTTTAGTAAAGCACAGTTTGAAAATAAATAAATTAATATATATCAAAAGTAGCTCTGCTTCTTTTTTTTCCTGATTCCAACCTTAGAATTGAACTGACTTTCAAGGAGAATGTTTGAATTTTTAATACAAATGCAAATGTCCAAATTAGTCCAGCTGGAGTAAGAGATGTTTATGAGTCTTTAGATACTGCTACATTTCATTATATGCAGTAGACAGCTAATTAAGCAAACCTCTCTGTGTGAGTAGCACTGGGCTTCCATAATGTACATTTTGAAAAGACAAGTTCCAAGTTGCAGTTATATTGCCTTTATCCCACAACTCTTTTATCATCAAAGTTCCCATCAGGGTGATTTGCCTAAGCAGTAGAAAAGAGAACTACTTTGTCACAAAATAGTTTCTACTAAACAGATGTAAAATGTCATTTTAATTTTTTTCTCTGTACAGACTAAATAATAATTATGGTAGGCTAGCATTTTATCAGAGCAAGTTCTGTATCTGATTTCATGAAAAATGCAGATACTGGGCATTATTCCATACAGATCAATTAAATACATACAAAGATGGTAACATTCTAATGAAGAAGAAGCTCAAGGTTGAGAGGTCCTTGGTGCTCTCTTAGCTTAGTTGTGTTCTTGCAGAAGTTTCATTCCTCAAACTGGGCAACATCATCAGTGGAGTGGGACTTGCTGTCATTGTGCTCTACCAGCAAAAATGGGCTCCCAAGCTCAGTTTCAGCTGTGATGGCTCCTGCAACAATGGAGCAAATGAAGCAATGGAGCAAAAACGGAGCTTGTGTGGAAGCACACAATCCTCCTGAGCTCCATTTTCACAATACACCAGAATCTTGTCAAGTGACAATTAGCACTAAATTAGCAATAGTTAAGAATCAATTGAATTAGTTGTATCAGTACAATGACTCTAGACTGATTTCTGTCTTGATTCCCTCCCCCAGATGCTGCCTTTTGTTCTCCAACAATTTCTCTCCCAATAATTAGTGAAATGTAAAGTTTAAGAAATGTTGAATCTCATATTATTTTTTATGAAAACTATGTTTGTTAAAATATCAACTGCTTTTCAAGGTCTAATCATAGACATTTGAAAAATAACTGTAATATTGTATGAACCTAAAAGGGAAAACCTATGCATAACTGCTAGGAGGAAATCTAAAAAAAATGGGTTGTTTGCAAACTGATCACAATGTAACCTAGCAGAAAAAAGTATTCAACAGGCATAAAAATAATAAAAGTTCATATCATTTGAATTATTCATATTCATATAATTTTGGTCTTACTGGCAAATAAATAGTATTTCTTCATTCAAGAAATAATACACTGAATTTATTGGCATAATAAGCCCTACAATGAACTGATTATGATTCCATAATGAGTTAAAATTTGAACGAATTGAACAAACAAATGAATGAAAATTTGAATGAATGGGGGATGGGTGATCAGGAGTGATGAGAAGATTAATAGTAATAGTAGTGCAGACTTTGTAAATAGTTGGGCAGCATTGAGGAAATTATTTGTTTAGCAGAGTGATGGCATTTGGGAAAAAACATTTTTGTTGTTCTGGTGTGCAGTGCTCTATAGCGCCATTTGAAGGTAGAAATTGAAAGAGTTGATATCCGGGGTGTGAGGGGTTTGTAAATATTTTCACAGCCCTCTTTTTGACTCATGTAGTATACACTGCAGTATAAATCTGTGTCTAAATCTGTGTCTGTCCTGTTGGGTTGCAGAACCAAACCAGACAGTTATAGAGGTACAGATGATAGACTCAATAATTCCTCTGTAGAACTGTATCAGCAGCTACTTGGGCAGTTTGAGCTTTCTGAGTTGGTGCAGAAAGAACATTCTTTGTTGTGCTTTATTGATGATGTTTTTGATGTTAGATGTCCATTTTCGATCATGTTATATAGTAGAACCTAGAAATTTGAAGGTCTCTATTGTTGATACTGTGTTAGCATTGTAAGAGGTGGTAGTATGGGAGAGTTTCTCTTAAAGTCTACAACCATTTCTATGGTTTTGAGTGTGTTCAGTTCCTGATTGTTCTGGTTACATCATGAGGCAAGTTATACAATCTCCCATCTGTATGAGGATTTGTCATTGTCTCGAATGAGACCAATCACTGTTGCAAACTTCAGCATTTTAACAGTTGGATTGCAGTCATTGGTACAGACGGAGAAGAGAAGTGGAGAAAGCACACAGCTTTTTGTGCTAATTGTACAGGTATCAGATGTGATTCTGCCTGGCTTCACCTGCTGCTTCCTGTCTGTTAGGAAGGTTATGATCTACTTAAAAGTATGTTCAGGTAGCACTAGCTGGTTTAATTTAGTTAGAAGAATGTCTGGAATGATGGTATTGAATGCTGAACTGAAGTTTACAAAGAGGACCCTTATGTAGGTATTTGGAGATTCAAGGTGTTGTAGAATGTAGGGCAGGGCCATATTAACAGCATCATCTATTGAGCTATTCACTCAATATGCAAACTGCATGGGATCTAACAGTGGATCTGTGATGGTTTTCAGGTAGGACAGCACTAGCCTTTCAAAGATTTTCATAACTACAGATGTTAGAGCAACTGGTCTTTAGTCATTCAGTTCCTTGATGGAGAGCTTATTTGGCACTGGGATGATAGTAGATTATTTGAAGCAAGAAGGAACATAGCGCATCTCTTGAATGAATGAAAACAAATAATTATGCAAGTCAACTGTTGTTAGAACTTATGTTGTAGGGACTTCTGTTGGCCTTTTCATCAGGGACAGAATGGAGACCACAATTGTGTGCAGCTGTGATCTGTGCTGTTCCCATTAAAGGGCTCTTGGCTAGGGAAACTTCCCCCAAAGACAAGATGCAGCGATTGCTAAACATGGCCACCCTGAAGATGGACAGCTATCCGGGACAAAGATTGTGCTGAAGTGGTGAAGAAGCAGACAGTGGGGAGACCAGGCAAATCATGCATAATATTTGAATATAAAGGTACCTTAGATTTAAAGTTTTAAGAGACTTGTAAGAAAGATTGAGAAAGCGGCGACCAGAGGAAATGGGGAAAAATTGGACATAAGTGAAATTGGCTTTGAACTTTAAAAGAGTTAAATTGAAAGAGGAAGCTAGAAGAAAATATCTTCTTAAATTAGATTATATTAAATTATATGATAATGTCAGTAAACAGGCATAATTAAAAGCTGAACTTGAATGTGCCAAAAAGAAATAATACTTAACCATTGGATTTATTGGATTATTGAAACTTAAAAGCCTTAAAAGAGAAAGGAAAGTGAAAAGAAAAGGTGGAATTTGGACATAAGAGAGAGCGCCACTGAATGGTAACGGAAAATTTTCAGTGACTCTTTAAAAAGTATTTGGTTCTCTAAAAATTGGAACTTGATACAAAGTAAGAGGAACTTTGACACAATAAGATAGAAACCCTGAAAAGTGAAATAAGTATATTATAAAGGAAGAAGCTTGAACCCTGGGCATACTAGGTGACTTTGAGAAAAATTTAAAACCCAACAAAAGGAACTTAATAATAAAAATATATAAACATTGGATTATTTTGACACTGGAAAATTGAAATAGGATTTAACAGAAGTGGATGACTAGAAGCTGGTTTAAATAAACTATTGGACAACCGGACTGGACTTAAATACTGAAGAAAGAGACAAAAGAAACACTAAAATTTAAAGAGGTGCACAAAAATGGCAGAATTTTGTTTGGAAATAAAATTGGACTTAAGAAGTATAAGGGAAATGATATGTGAAAGAGTGGAACTGTGCAGTATTGTCTTACAAACTTTAGAAATGGTGATGTTGGAGAATAAAGAAGAACAAGGAGATCCAGAAGGGGAGGAGCTGATTAGAGAAGAAGCCAGCTTCAATAGAACAATGAACATTAAAACAAGGGGAAGGGAAAACATGGAAGTTAAAACTTGGAGGTTTGAGTGGACAATTTAAAAGGTAACTGTTTGGAAAGCCAAACAAAGAAAAGGAAACAGCAGAAAAGGAAAGCTCAACAGAGACAAAGGGATAAAAATTGGAGTCAGAAACGGAGGGGAAAAATAAAGGGAAAGGGGAATAAGGGAAAGGCCCAGAAAAGAAGGGTAGATAGAAAACCAAAAAAGATTGAAAAGAAGCTACATAGCTAGACGACTTAGAGAAAATGAATAGATAAAGAATAAGAAAGGAGTTTCTGCAAAGTAATGTATAGAGAGGTATAAGAACATAGATTTTTTAAAAAATAAAAAATAATTGGAACTGGTGTTTTTTTTTTTCCCTATCTGATTATTTTTAAGAATGATCGTTAAACTATAATTGCAATAAAAGTAAAAATGGGAAACTATTATAAGAATGTTAATTAAATTGAATGAAATTGAGAATATACCAAGGTGAACAATGAGGATTGTATTAAAAAAAATAATATCAGTTTCTACAATTAGCTGAAAAGAAATAATATTTCTTTTGAAATAATAAATGACTTAGAAGGTAAAGGAAAGAATACCATGTGGAATCTAACCTAAAATGTATATGTGATATATGTTTAGGTGATAACTGAAAATAATTATATTATGGTAATTTTTCACATGGTTAAAGGGGAGTAAACTGAATGATGTATAAGACAAAAGGGTGGTGCACTCAAATGGGCAATTAAGGGGGAAATGTTTGGAATTATTAAAATTAAGATGGAATTTGAATAAGGAAATAAGAATATGCGATGAAATTGCAAATAGGACAGATAAAAGTAGGAAAGCATAATGAACATAGATTAAGAAATAAGAAGTTTAAAATATTATATAAAATATGAGTATAATTAAAGAAAAATGGAACAAGTTAAGATATGAATTGAAAATGGACAAGTATGAAAAATATAAGATTATTTGTGAAAATTTACAAAAAATGGAAAATGTAATGATATGATAAGAAACTGAATATAAAAGAAAAATATGTAATTATGGTCATGTTTGTATGGAAATGTAAAAACCTGAAATCACACTGTTCACCAAAAAAGACGTTTGTAAAAGATTAAAAAAAACTTTTTTTTAAAAAAAGAACTTCTGTTTTAGATATTTTATATTTTTCAAAATAAAAGTCTTCATTTCCTTATTCACCAAAGCCAGACTTTAGCCTTCTAACTTCTTTCAATTGATAAATATCAGTTTTCACATATTTTGACCTCCAATAAACGCATTTTTGACTTAGCATTCCATATTCTCAGCAATATTCTCCATCCATTTTACTCACTTCATAATCAGTTTATTTTAGCAGGCATTGAATAAGCTTCTTGTAGGATTTGATAGGAGCTGATGGGTGGGTGGGGCTTCAACAACATCCACTCTATATTCCATAAGACACACAGACATTTCCATCCACTTTTTTGGGGTGCATCTTATCATACAAAAATATGGTAATTAATATATTTATGAGAGATATTTGACCATGTTTGGAAATAAAAAGATACAAAGAAAGGACAAATACAGATACTATTCAGAACTCATTCCAGAAATAACAGAGAGCAAAGAGTTGGTAATACTTCAACATGAGGTTTATATTATGGAACCACACTGCCTTATTCAGAAACCATAGATCTTTATATTTCATTATCACTATAGTTTTCAATTTGTAATATTGTTTTCTCTTTTTTCTGCCTTTTTTCATACTACAGAAAATTTATCAGAAAAATGCACACTGCAAAACACCTTTTCACTGAAAATATTAGAAAGCTTCTGTTTAGGAACCTTCTAAATTGTTAAAAATCCAATAAACCATTCTTTCTCCTGATTTCTAAAATCTAAGACATCAGTATTCGTAGATTCCTTAGTACCCACCAAATTCTTTGTCCTGCTTAATTTTAGTTTCGTTTAATCTTCTTCAGCTACCTATAAAAGTAGCTGGCCCTGTACTTTGTTTTTTGATGTATTGCAGTTGTGATTGGCCATGTATACAATTAAGTCGGTGTTTCTGTATCTGAGTCTGTCTATAAAAAGGTCCTAAATCTGAAAATATACCATTTATTTCAAATGGTGGCAGACCTTTAATCTAAAGATATACTTTTTATGATAAAAGCCCCTGTCACACTGCAACAACAGATAGAAAGAGGATACAAAACAGAGAAAAACACTTGCCATCTGTTGGTTAATGCGATGCTTCCGTTCTGTACTCACTGCCTCTGTTTTTCATCTTCTCTATCCATCCAGCATCCGTTTATTGACGTTTCATCCACTCAGAAAGTTTTGAATTGCTCAAAACTTTTGAGCGGAAAATGCATCCAATGCATCTGTTCTGCATCCGCTAGGCATCCGTTATGCATCCGTTACGCATCCACTATATCTGCTAGGCATCCGCTGCACATCCGCGCAACTCCATCCACCCCAGCGGTAAACGGATGCAGGGAGGAAGTGGAACGGACGCGGAACGGATGCAGAACGGAAACAAAGCATTTAAAATGGAAAAAACATTCGCAGAGGGGAACTATCTTGCATATTAAGGATGTCTGCAGGATGCCTAGAGGATGCAAAAGGACACTTAGTGGAAAACCTATACTGCCTATAAAAAGGGGGAGCAACTCACCTGGATCTCACTTTCAGACCAGCAGCCCTGCANATTTAGATTGTTTGCTTTTAAAATACAACAGGTAAGATTTTAATAACAAAAATCATGCAGAATAAAATTTTCTTTTGCAGTAGTTACAAAACAGTATTGTAGAATCAATAAAATTAATCCTGAGCTTCTGTGGTTGCTGATTATTTCTGTGGTAATATTTTTTTTCACTTTTCTTATTCTACCACCCCTGTATTAAAGCCCCTGTCACACTGCACCAACGGATGGGAAGAGAATGTAAAACAGAAAAACACTTGTCATCCATTGATTAACGCGATGTATCTGTTCTGTACTCACTGCCTCCGTTATTCATCCTCTCTATCCGTCAGGCATCCGTCTATTGACGTTTCTTCAGCTCAGAGGGTTTTGAGCTACTCAAGAAGGCGGCCAAGAAGCGTCTGGGTCCAAAGATGGATCACCAGAAGAGCAGAGTACAGACTGTACAACAGGCTGATGGTGGAGCTCAGGAACAAAGACACTCGTGCATTCCAGAACTTCATGAGGATGCCTCCAGCCATGTTTGAGGAAGTTGTGCAGCGGCTGACACCCAGGTTGACCAAGGCAAACACCAACTTCCGGCCCAGCCTGGAACCTGGGCTCAAGGTGGCACTCACTCTGCGCCACCTGGCCTCAGGGACCACCTACAGGAGCATGCAGTACGGCTGGAGGGTGCCACNGGACTGTACAACAAGCTGATGATGGAGCTCAGGAACAAAGACACTCGGGCATTCCAGAACTTCATGAGGATGCCTCCAGCCATGTTTGACGAAGTAGTCTGACGAAGTTGTTTGACGAAGTTGTACTACCTACAGGAGCATGCAGTACGGCTGGAAGGTGCCACATAACACCATCAGCATTGTGGTCAGAGAAGTGGTGCAGGCTCCTCCAGTGCCCCTCTACTGAAGAAGGATGGAAGAAAGTTGCAGACCAGTGGTATCAGAGGTGGAACTTCCCACACACCGTTGGAGCCATCGATGGCAAGCACGTGGCCTGCAAAGCGCCAGCCAAGTCNGCAACACGCCAGCCAACTCACGGTCCTCTTATCACAACTCCAAGGGCTTCTTCAGCATCGTCCTCTTCGCCATGGTCAATGCTGACTATAAGTTCATGTACATCGGCTCATCTTCATGTGCCCAGGTATAAGTAGGTATAAGTTCATGTGCAACGGCTCATCTTCAGGTGCCCAGGTATACAACGCCAGTGACCTCAAGGGTAGGCTGGAACACAACTTCATTGTGGGCTTCCCAGATCCAGAACCTCTGCCCGACGATACACAAGATGTGCCCTACTTCATCGTGGGGGATTATACCTTCTCCCTCACAATCTACCTCATGAAGCCCTACACCTCCAGACTACTCACCCGTGAAGAGAGGATCTTCAACTATAGGCTGTCCAGAGCAAGGCGGGTGGTGGAGAACGCCTTTGGCATCCTGGCCAGCAGGTTCCAGGTACTTCTCACCACCATGCAGCATAGCCCAGAGACCGTGGGGAACATCGTGGAAGCTTGCTGCATCCTGCACAATCTCATGCGCACCCGCTACCCAGTCTTGGCAGAACAGGACTCGTGTCGACGTCCCAACAAGCTAATGGGGACATGAGCCTGTCTTAAGGTTGGGGGGAGGCGGTGAGGGTAATAGGAACAGCTAGACACGGTGCTGAACCCGATAGCACCACTGTGTGCATGGCAATGCCCCAAAAGAGCCTCTACGTAGGGGAAGAAGCATGCGCGAACTCCCGAGTACCTATTCGGTGGCCGAATCTCTCCCCAGTCGAAGCTGAGTGGTCAGTTGCAAACAGATGATAGTATTATAATGCTTCTCTTCAGTCTGTCGTCGATCACACTTGATAAGGACTTGTGTCTCTAGTTATTGTTGGTTTTGCCCTACAATGAAGAGGGAATTTTAATAAAAAGATCTGTGTTTATAGTTTCACATTGTGTGGTGTGTAGCTGTATATGCATAATATGCCACTACATCTGTTCATTATAATAATGACTGGGCTTAAATGTAGGTCCTGTAAGCGCTCATCGGAGCGCCTTAACACCACTACTGAATGATCCCCACGATGCTTCGCACGGAGTTTATCTCTAGTCCCACCAACCCAGATCATTGAGTTATATCTAAACTTAACCTATGAGCCTCAAAGGTCTATATTCTCTCTTTCCAGCACTCACCACAGCAATTACCCCATCCACATATTTATCCCTCGCTCATCCACACGGCTATATTGTCTTCACCCCACTGCTATCTGCTAACCCACTCTTCTCACAGCATGCAAGCTTAACCCCATTTCTAAAATGTTTTCCCACCAAAACTTATACTTCTATAAAATAGAAATGAAGCAAGGTGATGAATCACAAGTAATTAAAATGCATTGAATCATAAGAAGCTATTAAAAGCAATTAAATGACCCATGTCAAGTGTTCAACATTAAAAGTCCACATAGCCAGCCCAACCGTTCTCTGCACTCCGTCTTGTCATCTCGGAAGTGTGCCCAGTCTCGAGGTTGAAGAAATATAACTGATGAGAAAGAGACTGCATGAATGCTCATATTATAATGATATAAGATCCAACATAAGAAAGTCCATGGCCCCGACAAGGAACAACAGGGCTACCCTGCCTAGCCTTCCACAACTGTGTGAGAAAGCTCTGACCGCTTGATCCGAGTCCACTCCTTCCTCCCATCCATGCCCATGCGCCTTGGTTGTCTACCCCCTTAGTACTGATACAATTACTGAGGCCGGGCTGGCTGGGTAAGAAAGAATAGTAATAATAGAAGGCTTGTCGGTCGCACCTGGGTGTAGGACTGGGTCAGTGCATCGCCTGTCAATCAGTTGGCTCATTGGCCGTGATCGGGTCGCATTGAGGCATCAATCGGAACTGTGAGCAACAATTATTATCAGACCTTCTAATTCAATGTCGCACGATTGACTCTTTGTGCTCTGACTGAAGGGCTCATGCCTGTTGCTGTCTTGGACTTCTTGCTGTTAGCCATAGCCCTCGTAGGTGAGGAGCCTTGTGGGAACCTTGGTATGAGATGGGACATCACCTGGGTGAGAAACAGACCCTGACCCTGCAGCTGCACTGAAAGTGCACAACAGGTTCCTCTGTTGTCTGGAGGTTGTGAGCCAGCTCTCTGTATCCTGCGCTCCCTCTCACTCATCCTGGTACTGGGGATCCCCACGTCCCCTCAGGCCTGGATGGTTGCAAACATAGATGAGAAGGCTTCTCTGGGTTTGGAGATGAGATCAGCTCGGTTGGACCAGACTGATGAGATGGATAATCTAATGTCTGTCGCGGGACGACTCGTGTCCCACTGACATCTTCCGCAGACCAGTTGCTCTGCTCCCCTCCCGTTCTGTCATCTGCTCTCTGAAGCTTTCATTCTAGAGTGTTCTAGTGGAGTGTAGCTGGGGGATTCGGGTCGCTATGGCCTGATCTCAGGTGTGACGCATCACGACGACTATATTGTTTTCCTTTCTTCCACCACCACGCTAGATCTCCCTTCCTACGATGCTACCAACCCACTCGGGTTAGCATACACCATGTCGTTGGGTTGCTCGCACAATATGGCCAATCGGCGCTCCACAGAAACCGCACTGGCGAGACACGGACTTCTCCTCACGCGTGAGGCAGATCTGCAACTCAGCAGTGCACTTTGCCGGAGGAGAGGGACAGAGTGCTCCTGATGTCCTTCCGTGCGATCTGCACCCTCCAGAACTCACTCTCGGCCATAATATATTCTCTCTGTCTGTCAGCTTTAACCGATGCATTGCGCGCCAGATTTGTCAGTGCAGCTCTCACGTACCAGGTTTCTGAACATGTGCTTCCACAAGCCAGCGCATGCACATCGATTTGATAGCCAGACTTCTCCGCCTTCTCTCTCAAGCAGTCCCGCTTACCTTTGTGTCCTGTACAGCTGGTGTCCCTTCGCCACATAGTCATTCTCTTATCAGCACTCCAGCACCTTCATCTCCTCACTGCTTCATTTCCTCGATAATACTGCCTCCTCTCCTATCATGTCTATGTCAGCATACGCCTCTTCCTCCCTTATGGTGCTCCTTACGCACCCTAGTAATGAGGCTCCTTCAATCAGTAACGTGCCTCGATCTCCACGAGTAGCTCAGGTTTCCGTTGTCTCACTCTCCATCTAACCACTACACTTTCAGCAACTCTCCCGCCTGACCAGCTTCTCTCACTCCTTATCTCGCATCTACCATCTATCCACCAGCAGTCAGCATATTCGTCATATCTGTGATCTAGCATGCTGAGAGCTTATCACACTCAGCCAGCTAGCTTCTCATAGCGCCACCAAAGACCATCGCACGCACCATGGATCAGCAGCAGCAGACGGTGCAGCACCAGCTCCAGTGCCAACCCACGACCAGGAGCACGAGCAGTCAGCAGCAGCAACGAACAGGACCAGCAGCAGCTTCAGCAGATTACGCAGCAGCACTAAGCACCACTGCCAGGAGCAGCTTCAGCAGAAGCTCAGACCAGTAGAGCGGCACCGTAGACGCAGAAGCCCATCAGAAGCAGAGTCAGGGGCAGGCGCGAGAGGTGGCCCTGTCCCTTTTGCCAGGATGACGGCAGGTTTGCTAGCTTTCGCTTTCTTCCCATGGTTGTGGGTCGTTAGGCTGCAGGGAGGCTGTCAGAGGCTGTGCAGACACCAAGGCTGCAGGAAGGCTGGCAGGAAGTGTGCAGGAAGGCTGGCACCAAGGTGGCAGGAAGCCTGGCAGGGAAGGGCAGGCAGTAGGCAGGAACCAAGGCTGCAGGCAGACTTGCTGGCGAGGAGGCTGGAAGCAGGCTGGCAGCAAGGCTGGCAAAGCAGAGAGCAAGGCTGCAGGAAGCTGCCAGGAGGCTTGGAGGAGCAGCTGGCAGGGAAGGCTGCAGCAAGGCTTGCAGCAGGCATGCAGGCAGGGCAGGCAGGCAAGGACTCGATGTATCCGGCAGAGCTTTCCTCCGAATGCTGCACGTGTGAGCTGCTTCCCTTTTATCCAAGTGTGGCTTATGCAATAAATCCCCCCCGCAATGTGCAATTAAATTGCTCGCATCCGTTCGCTTGCTCTGCTGCACTCCACTAGTGCTTCCGCTCAGTGCATTCCGCTCTCATCCGCTATGCGTGCATCGTCGTCGCTATCCTTGCTGTATCTGTTCGCAGTCCAGTTTTCTGAGGTCCGGAAAGCCTAGCGGATGCGCCATCCGCTCGCCATCCGCTTCCATCCGCTTGGGCTTCGTGCCGCACCGCTTATCCACTCCCTGGCTGCCGTCCTACCCGCGTCCCTTCCATTCCGTGTATACTCTGCTGTTATGCAAATTTTTGCCCCTTTTGAGAGCGGATAACAATGGATGGAACATTTTGCTCATCCCTTGTGTCCTTTTTACTAATGTTTTTCATCTGTTGGGCAGTGTGACAGGGCCTTAAGGAAACAAAGCTTCAGTGCTAGGTAGGAAAATGGACAACCATGCTCTGGATGTTTTTTCTGTTTTGTATTCATACATGAATCTATAATTTATATTTAATCTTCAAAAACAGTTGATGTTTCATTATTTTTAACCAATTTTTATGTCAAGGAATGCACAAGTAAAACACTTTGGTGTTCATAATGATTTTGAAAATTTCAGGATTATTTGGCAAAAATACTGTTAGAAATTTTACTCTTGTTTGTTTTTGTTTTCTGCAATCTTCTAATCTGTTAGCAATTGTGATTTAGGGATAAAAAGTATAACAGGTATTGCATATTATGTATGGAGGTATATTCTTCCAACATTTCCAACAGATACTATCTATGAATGAACTATCGATGAAATTTAAAGGAAATAATATTTATTTATTTGTTTGTAATATTCATGTTCCATCTTTCACTTAGGGACACATGGCAACATACATGATTCTGAAGATATCTTCTTTCTTAGCAGTTCCAAACAGTCTACATTATCAGTTATAGTCAAGTCAACTACAATTCTAGGAACATGAACAATCGGTAGAATTTTAAGAAAATGGAAATGATGTCATGGTGACACCAGTTGCAAGGAAATAGAGCTCTCTGTTCCTGTGTAGGGTTCTCCCTGTTTGTGGGCTCCAGAAGAGGCAAAAGCCATCCTGTAGGTGTGGCAAAGCAAAAGAGGAGTGTCCTGTGAGGTTTCAGGGAAGAACACAACTCCCCTGTAGAGTCCCAGAGATTTTTCTGTCCTCTTTGCCACATTGTGGAGAAGAGGCAACCAAGATGGTTGCCACACAGCTGGAGACAGCTTAACATCCTAGAAAAGCATTGGGTGGGCTTAATGATGTTTTTCATAATTTTGACCTTGTGGAAATTTCATGGATTTGTTGGCCACAAAGCTTAATATGGGCCATGGAAATCTACAAGAAAAATCATTGTCTTATGATATATAAAAATGTATCTTCCCATAATTTCTCCAACTTAATAAAAGAATATCTTCAATTCATATGTAATAACTGAATGCCTAACATTGGATGTTTTTTTTTTCATAACAGCTCTTACTTCTTGGTTCCTCAGAGTGTAAATCAGAGGAGTCATGACTGGAGTAACAATAGTGTACATAAGAGTGACCATTATTTCCTGCTATAGTGATTGTCCAGAAGAGGGAGGGACATAAGTCAAAATGGAAATAAGTTGTTTCCTGTAAACATAGCCATGGAGAGATTATCTTCTTTTATTTAGTAGTGGCATTCTAACACTCGTCTTAATGTGGGGAAGGATGGGCTATGGTTTCACATTTCATGAAATTGTACCCTCTAATGATATTTGTACAATAAATTAAACTAAAATGTTGTTCACATAACTTTTGGGTTAATTCAGCAAATCATAGTTCATTTGCATGAACTATACAAAATTACAACTGCAACAATAGAACTAAAGCCTATTAGACATTTGATATTTGTTAGATGGATTTATAGAAATGCAGACCATTTTGCACAGGATAGCAATCAAATATTACTCTTATTAAACAACCTACAGAAAAAATATAATGCAAGAAAAGTACTATAAAATATTGGAATATTGATACCTTTATTTTTCCCTGTTAAATCTCTAATCAGTAAAAATTTGGATACTAACTATAACTAGTTAAAATATATTGCTTGTTCACATAGTGAATATGCTTCTTTTTCTGTTAGTACTGTTACCATCTGATACTATCTCCAGGAATCTAACAATTAGCTATGATGCAGACAATCATCTCCCTGAATATTACTTGATGGGGGACAATATTTTTGGTGGGAGAAGAGAATAAAAATACAATGACAGGGACAATAGTCATGTTAGTGCACTTAAGTGGCCTACTGACTACTTAACTATGAAGTAAGGTCCACAGAAGTCAATTTGTGACTGAATTAGTTGACTGTCTCTCAGACTGTTCTAATCTCAGCATAAAGAATAAGCAGCTCTTTTGATTCAAATTAAACTGAACAACCTTTAGGCAATTCAGCATAAAGCTCTATTGCAAAAGAGTTTGGTCTTCAAAATGAATTCTCAAATGGATTCTCATTGCAAAGTTTTCAGGATCTTCTCTTAGCTCACATGATTAAAAATTAGAACTAGAATAAGATTATTTGATTCTAATAATAATCAAAATGTAGCAACAAATAATTATGTGCAGAGTTTTCTGGTACATGTCTTACTGTGATCTTTGATACTTAATCTCAAACAATTTGTTCTGTATGCAAATAACCGGCTTCAAATAATGCATTCCCATTGGCTACTAAGAACGATAAGGGATTGTTCCTTTTCGAAGCAATCCCTGCGAGCCGGGGAAGGCGGCAAAATATAAAACAACTGGTATTGCTGCAAGCCCGGCTGGGCAAAGTATTAAAAAGACCGGCGCGGCTTGAGCCAATGTCCTCTTTCTACTCCTGACTATAAAAAAGACATTGCGTTGGAAACCCAGTTCTACCTCGCGTTTTTCCGGACAAAACACTGGCGACGAGGCATGGCATCGCTACCTAAAACGCGAGAGCCGCAGCACGCAGGTGAGAGAAAATTCCAGACGACACCGAAATGCTGGAAACAACGCACGCCCGCACCTTTTAAGTCCCAGAGCGAGAAGCTGGGACTCGTATGCAGACCGTTTCCAGATGTACCTGCGAGAGCAACGAGATGGAAGACATCTCCAGAAACACGCAAAAGAAGCCGTTTTTCATAAAGCCACTGCGGACGAACCATTTTCAAAATGGCAAAAGCCCAGTCGCGAGCCACCGAGACGTTAAGCAGCTAACCTGCGTCCGAACTCAGAAATGACTGAAAACGCACTACGCAGGCCAACGGTGTCAAACCTCATGAAGCAGGGCACGAATTCTACGGAGAGACCCAGAAAGAAGGTAGGACGGTAAGCCGACTTCGTGGCCGCAATCCGACAATAGGGGGGATGCGAATTCTCACCTCGACGAGGCTATGAGTGACGATAAATCTTGGGCTTAAAACGACTGTTCAGCGCACAAAGTAACTGCTGAACAAGCGAAATAACCTAGTGTGGCATCGCCGGGAAGCACCAGCCGCCGAACCACGAAAAAGTCGGGCGTCCTACCATGAGACGATGAACACGAGACAGGGCACGAACAAAACGGCCACGAGAAGAACAATTCCTACCACCCACCACGAAGACTATGGGGAGACGTCCGAGTCAGACGACGGAGACGCGAGGTCACTGCACCATGCCGGCAAGAAAGAGCGCGAAAGAAATTTTGGCGGGAATGCGCTGGCTGCGGAGGAAGTCAGCCGACGAGCGGAATGCAAAAGGTTCCATTGCCATGCTGCAGAAGTTGCAAGAAATGCAGGGCACATCGAAGAAAGTCTGCAGAACAAAAAAAAACTACAGCCCGACGAGACGCGCCCATTCCCCCACACGAGCGAGCCCCGGGAGCGGAGAGAAAGTGGCGCGAACACAAGCAAACCGCAAACAGAGAGAATTACACATCAAAACTTACAATAGGAGCGCTAAGACGAAAGCGGAAAAAAAGTCATATCGTAACAGTGAAGAATTGAAGGAAAACCCTGCGAATGGAGGATGGACTCGGGATCTTCCTGTCTATTTGTCTCGTGGAACACCATAAAGCAAACTTAGGTCCCTGATCGGACGACAGAACTAAAAAAAGCAGCGGCTAACATCAGACACCAGGGAACCGAATTCCCGTAGTTGGCATGGCCATTCAATATCGTAGTAAGCAGCACGATCGAGATACTGCGCTGACATAGTCAACCGGACAGGCCGAGTCTCCTGGGCATCAATGGTTCTGCCTTTGGGCATCGGAATGACGGGAAGACTGAGTGAGCACAACCGACTATGGGAGAGAAGACCTTAATCGGGAATTCCCAGACGGTTTCGAACGGCTCATTGGGCAAGTACCGGGAAACCCTATCTGCGTTCAGTTTCTAGACCCCAACGTAGCCCCTAAAAGACTAAAAGCCGGCGAGTTCCGTTTGCTTAAACAGCAAAAATCAGCAGAACAAGCTAAATAAAGTAGTGAGCCCAGGGGGCTAGAGCCTGTAGACCGATGCGCAATGGAACGCAGATAGTCACACGATTAAGGCCCGATGGGTCACATCGAGTCTGTGGTGACTACAAGCACCCGTGAACCACGCACTAACAACAGAGCACATCACCCGAGGTGCCAGTAGTCCACCACTTGCACATGTTCCCCTGGGGAGGGAAATTTTCGCCAAACTGCGACCTGGCCACAAGCATACCAACAATCCCGAGCTAGACCGCCGAACAGCGGAGGGCCAGACTATGGTTACACACAAGGGGCCATTCAGATCGCAAAGAGATTCAATTTGGAGTCCAGGTTGTAGCACCAGGCGTTTTCAAACCTCATTCGGAACGGCCTCTCTAAACGCATACCAAGAGGCGTACCATACGTTCCGACGACGGTCCTGATCTCAGGCAAAAACGAAAGCCAACTTAAACAGACACTTAAAAAGGTTAACTAACCAAGATTCAGGGAACTGGACTAAAGTAAAAAAAGAAAAGTTTGCTGCCTGGCTAAAAAGAGCGTCGAATTTCTGGCTATTTAATAGATGTGAGAGGTATACACCCACGAAAAGAAAACCAAAGTCATAAAATACGCACAGAGCCAAAAGAACAAAAGCGAGTTACAGCATTCTCCTATGGGTTCTAATAACTTTTAACAGCGTATTCCTACCAATAAGGCCACAATAGCAGAACCGCTACACCGGTTATGGACAAAAAAGAATTTTGGACTTGGGGCACAAAGAAAGAAAAGCCTTGCAACAAATAAAAAGATGGCAACCTCGAATACCGTTCTCAGTCCAATTCAGCGAACACCTTACCACTGGGAGTGACCTGGTGCATCACCGTTTGAGTCGTAGCCATCCTGAGCCGACCAACCTTCCGAGACGGAGAGAGGCGCCCTCGCATTACTACTTCAAAAATTGGTCAAAGCCGGCGTAACTACAGCCAATGACGAGGATAGGCCTAGAATTGTCCACTGGGTAAAACGTTTTTCCGATGAAGACCTGTACGGGCGGGCTTTTTCAAATTGTCACAGACCACAAACCACTTACTTGAATTTTTCGGGGAAACAAACCCACACCAAACATCGCTGTCCCCCAGAATGACTAGGTCGGTCGGCAGGTTCCTAGCAGCCTACTCATACAATCCAATACCACCGGCCAGGAAAAACAAATTTTCCCATGGGACGCTTAAGTCAGCAGCACCATTGCCAGCACGGAAAGAAGACCCGCGCACCAACCATGAGCCGCCCTACAATAGAGACATGCCCGATCTACCAATCTCCGCGAACGATGGTCGCCGACCACGGCAAAAAAGACCCATTGACCGCCCAAAATACTTAAACTGGGTAGGTAGAGGCTGGCCGGAAAAATCAAAAAACCGAAGACTTTAAACCTTTTCCGGACCAGACCCAAACGAACTCATCTATAGAGAAGGGACTGTCTTCTGTGCCGTGTAGCGGGATATATCATCCCAAACAAATTACAAAACAAGCGATTCTGAGCATGTTGCATTGAGGACACCCGGGAGTTGTTAAAATGAAAAGCCTTGCCAAGGCAGCTTGGTCTTGGGGCCGTGCATTGATATAAGGACATTGGAATATTGGTCACCTCGCTGCAACAAATGCCAGAGAGCCAGACCAGCTCCCCCAAAGGCACCTATAAGGACTGGGACAATACCAAGGGGCCCCTGGTCGCGGATCCATATCATTCACAGGCCCCACTAAGGGACACCACGTTTCTGTTGTCGTGGACGCATACTCAAATTGGCCTAGAGGTAAAAATCATGCATCAACGACAAACAGAAGGTTAATAAAGGAACTAGACAAGACTTTTTTGCATACCCACGCCTGCAGACGTACTAGTGATCCGAAGGACTCAACTAATACCAGTCGCTTACATTCGAACATACTAGCCTCCCTAGGTATAAAGAATGCCCTCACAGCGCCGCTCATCCAGTGCGGCCTGGCTAAAATGGTAGGGCTGAAAGAACTGTTCAGTTTTACCAAGGAGGGCCTAGAAAGATGGCAATGGGACATCCAAAGCAAAATAAACAGGTACTTCACCCGCCAACATATAACACACAAGTACCACAACCAACAAAACCCCCATCTGAACTACTGATGGGAAGAAAACTCAGATCGCAGCTAGATCGGCTCACCCAAACTTCACAGACCAGAAACCCCCCTGACTCCTCTACACGACTCAGAAGAGAGTTTTAAAATTGGCGAACCTGTATACGCCCAAAAATTTTACGGACACCCGATTTGTGTGGTACCGGACAAATCACAGACTAACAGCCCCAAGTCATACCGAGTTAACGGGGTAGACGGGATGTGCAGGGAGTGGGAAGCGGCACATTACCAGCTCGGTCCCGAAACTTAGAACAGGACGTATAAACACAAACCAAAACAACGACCAAAAGAGAGGAATTTCAAACCAAAGAGGGGGGGGAACACTGAAAAATAAATAAGAAACCGTTTAAAAGACAACGCCGATAAAGAAAACAAATCAAAAAGAGCAAATGAAACCTCGACTGTTTGGAAAAATTGCATGAAGAGATCCACCGAAGGAGGCCAGCCAGCCGGCTCAACGCTGCCCGAAGAGAAACGGGAGGATAGGGAGCGGCAAAGCCGCCGGCCCAAGCAACTCAGCGGCCGGCATGATGCAGCCTCACCCTTCCAGACGGTTCCGGAGAAGCGCATAGGAAAAAGCAGACAGACCTCGCGAACCAGATCGGAGACACGCGAACAAATGAAGCCCGCGCAGGTCCAGTCGAGCCCGAAGAAGCGCCCGCCTACGTTGCGAGACGTACGTCACGGACGTTAAAGACTGAACGGCAAGAGGGGAGGTGTTCTGTATGCAAAATAACCGGCTTTCAGAATAATGCATTCGCCCTTGCGACTTACTAGAACGATAAGGGATTGGTTCCTTTTGAACAATCCCTGCAGCCGCGAGGGGAAGCGGCAAAAATTAAACAACTGTCATTGCTGCAAAGCTGGGGCAAAAAGATATAAAAAAGAACGGCGTGGCTTGAGCAATGTCGCTCTTTCTACATCCTGACTTAAATAAAGACTTTGCTGTTGGAACCCGGTCTACCTCGCGTTTTTCCGGACAAAACACAATTAATCCTTATATTTCCAGATCTTAGCAAAACTTAATTATAATGAAAACAAAATGATTTTCAGCAATGCAAGGTTTAGAAGGCTATCATGTGGAATTCTTCCTTTCTCACAAAATCAGAATAATAGCAGATATATAATTATCAAATGGTAACTAAGTGTCACTTAAGATACACTTTGAGTAAAAAGATTGAGCAGACATTCAGACTCAGGACAAAATTTCCACAATAGAAGAAGGGTATGGTTCTTGACTGCATTGTTTGTTATTCTACATTGAAGCATTGAGGAGCATAACATAATTGGAGCTTACTGTATTGCACTGTTAACTTTTTGTGTGTTTTTTCTCCTTTCCAAACTGCTTTTTTTTCTCTGTTACTTATTTTTTTGTAATGAGTTCACAAACATTTATTACTTTCCAAAGCCTTTCAGGCTTTCAGCAAAATCCTATATAAAAGAAACTGTTGTCTTTCTATTTTACTTCTTAGATGTTTCCCAACCATTCTGAAATAAATAATTAGGGTATTTGCTTACATCTGAATCTGAATCATGCTGACTGCCACTGAGGAATTCTTCCCCGAACTGATATAAAATAGTAATATTATCATCTCTCAGTTTTTATTAATAAAAATATCACTTTCCAGATCATAAGCTCATAATGAAATCCAACTTTCAGAATACATCCAAAGAATTATCAGCATGTATTGGCTGCTCTGTTTGTTGTTCATGAGATAAACAAGAATCCCATACCTTCATCAAATATCACTCTGGGTTTCTGAATAGTTGGTAACTATTACATGGAAATTATGACTTATCCATATACATTACAGCTGCTTACTACACAAGAAAGAGGAAACTATAATTATAGATGTGATGCACAACTCTTGGCCATTGTTGGGGGACTTGGCTCTGAAAATTCTATCCAAATTTCAAATATTGTAGGCATGTACAAGATACCACAGTATGAATATTCTGAAAGATAAGTTGTGTTAAGTTCTATGGATATTCAGCTGACAGATGTACTACATAAAATTCTAATTAGATTAATATTTGAAAAAGAAAGGTCTTTGGTACTATCCCAGCTTGCTTGTTTTGTTGCAGATATTTTATAACCCAGCTAGGTAACAGCACCAGTGCCAATAGATTCGCAGTTCTTTCTTCTTTCACATTCTCTTCGCTGATCTATAGTGATATAATTATCACAAATATATAAACAACTGATGCAAAATGTATACATTTTTTTTTTCAATTGAAAGTGATCCTTAACTGGGATAATTGATTTTTATCTATATATTGATTGGCATTAATAATGTCCATAATGTTACTGATGAATAATGGATTGTTATTTTTCCTGTGACAATGTATTTCACAATGTATTCTACAGATATAGAAATGACAATGATGAAATGTTAATCATTTATTTTACAAATGCTTGTATTTAATAATTTTATTTAATAATTTTATTTAATTTAACACATTTTATACTGACAAAAGTATTTTGAATTGTCACTAATACTCCTTAGATTGCTCATGTGTTTTTCTCTAGATCAGTTATGGCTCTTTTGATACTGTGCTGAGCGATGAAATCCAGTTCCCATTCTTCTACTAGATGATCCCTAGTGAATCATTACAATTTAAAGGAATAATTCAGTTACTTTTTCATTTCTCATGGAAGTGGATAGGTATAATGGCAATGATTTAACAGATAATCAGAGTTGGAAGGGACCTTGTAGGTCATCTAGTCTAACCCCCCACCCAAGTGGGAGACTCCACACCATTTCTGACAAATGGCAGTCCAATCTCTTCTTGAAAGTCTCAAGTGATGGCACTCCCACAACTTCTGAGGGC
>BHFT01006384.1:0-16562 GCA_004320025.1 Laticauda laticaudata
ACAACAGATGGAACATTTTGCTCGTCCGTTGTGTCCGTTTTGCATCCGTTGGGCAGTGTGACAGGGCCTTTAAATACAGAGGAATTCTCACTACAAGAACCAATCAGAGGATGAACAGAAGTAACACAATTCATTGAGAACAACAATTGCTGCTTTTGATCATCAGTTGTCATTCTAAGTTTGATTTTTTTTGTTGTTATGATAATGAGTATGGCTGGCTGCTTTGTATTTCAGTTGTAGAAATTCATGTAACAAACTTTATGAAATCCTGTCGTAAATGAATATATTTCAATTCCAGAGTTTATATTATAAGTTTAGGATGCTGAACTATCTCAGTGGTTGCATCAGGCTTTCCATAGGGTGGTGAAGGCCATATTCAAAATGGGCAGGATCTGGATATCTTGGAGAATGTGGTTTTAAGATCAATCAAGATGATTTAAGAGGAATCTTGCCTTTTGACACCCCCCACTCACAAAAAAATATGCAAATCAAGGGATATTCTGAAAACCAATAAAGAATATTTTTAGCTCAGGGTTGAAATGAGGGGTTCTTGGTGCTCTCTGAGTGTGCTTGTTTTCTTTCAGATGTTTCATTACCCAAACTAGGTAACATCATCCATGCTAATGATGATGTTTCCTAGTTTGGGTAATGAAACATCTGAAAGAAAACAAGCATGTTCAGAGAGCACCAAGGACCCCTCATATTCTGAATAAAGATGAGAGGGATCATCTTTTTCAGGTCAAGAAGTAATGGATAGAAACTAATGAAGGAGAGAAGTAATCTAGAACTATGAAGAAATTTCCTGATTGTAAGAACAATTAGTCAGTGGAACAGGTTGCCTCAAGAAGTTGTGAATGCTTTAACACTGGGAGTTTTTAAGAAGGGATTGGATAACTTTTAAGTTTGGCGTGAAGGGAAGGAGAGGCAGAGGCTCACGGAAAAGGTTAACAGGCTTTATTGGCCACAATGTAACCCAGCCGGTATACTGCAGCTAACTTGGCAGTCAGCTGACAGGCAACAGCTGAGCCTGTTTGACAGTTCCCTTTTATAGCGAGCTGTCAAGAGAGCTCAGCCAATCAGCAATGGCTCTGGTTCCTGCTTAAGCAGCAGACCAGAGTGAAGACTATCACTGGATATAATACTCCTCCCCTCTGGAATTGCACATGCGTAGAGCTCCAGGTAGGTGGGGTGACGCCTCACTCTCTTGGATCTTCTCAGTCTGGCCAGAGTCACCGATGGGGAATGATCGGATCAGTGCTGGTGTCTTCCACCGGGGCTGATGTCGGCTCTCTCCCCTGGGTGGCCTCCATGGGTGAGTGGTCGGTTTCACTGGGTGGCAGGCAAGCTGCAGCCACTGCTGGTGCATCTGGCTCTGGTAAGTCCCTTGCGTGCGACCGCTGTTTGGGTGTTGGCCTGTCATCCTCAGTTGGGCCTTCGATCACCATGGCCTCGGCGTCGTCTAGGGGTGGACCTGCAGGAGTACTCCGATGATTCCTCAGCTGGTCCACATGTCGGCGCATAGTCTCCCATTGGCCATTCACATCCTATATAACTTTGGGCCTGTTATTGTCTCCACCCAGCCTGGCAACCATGGGGGATTTCCCGCATTCTTGCGGGCATAGACGGGGTCCCTTAGTCTGAATCCCCATGTTTTGCTATTGGAATCCAGAGGTGTGCTAGAAGCATAGGCTAAGTGGAGTCTGTCCAGGGTTGTTCTCAACCTCCTGCCCATTAGCAGTTCAACTTGGGATAGGTTAGTCTGGGCATTTGGAGAAGTGTGCTGTGTTAGGTGGTATAAGGCAATTTTAGAAAGCCAATTCCCCCCAGTCATCCTCCCCAGGGCTTCCTTGGCTTATCTCACAGCTCTCTCAGTCCTCCCATTAGCAGTGGGGTGGAAAGGGGAGATTAAGGCATGCCTGATGCCTCTTTGGGCCAGGAATAGTTTGAAGGGAGAGGAGGTAAACTGTGGGCCATTGTCTGACACCAGGGTGTCAGGATAACCATGGGTCCCAAACAGAACATCCAGAACACCAGACACTTCCTCAGTCATGGTGGACTTAAGGGGGGCTAGCTCGACCCATTTCGAGTAGGAGTCCATGACTACTAAAAAGGTTTTTCCCTGCACCGGGCCTGCTATGTCAATGTGGACTCTAGACCATGGAGACTTCTTGTCTTCCCATTTGCTGATGGCAGCAGCAGGAGGTGCAGGTCTTGATAACTGACATGCCTGACAGCCCTGCACCTTCCTCGTGACTGCCTCATCGAGACCCGGCCACCATATATAACTTTGTGCTAGGGTCTTCATCCTAGTGATGTCCGGGTGCCCTTCATGTAATACAGCTATAATTCAGGGCCTCAGGTCTCGAGGAATGACCACCCTGTTTCCCCACAACAAGCAACTTTTCAGTACACTGAGTTCCAGGTGACATGCTTTGAAAGGGCAGAGATCCACCAGGACAGGGTCTCTGGGCCAACCCCTTCTAACCCAGTCCAAAACTTTATTCAATTGAGGGTCTTTGGAGGAGAAATGAGCAATGTCATTTGCATTCAAAGGTAATTGTAGATCTTCAATTAGAAAGGTGGCCATTGTAGGTACAGGGTCATCAACCAAAATGAATAAGGGGCATCTACTAAAAGCATCAGCATGGGCTACTTGCTTCCTGGGTCTGTGAAGCAATTTGTAATTATAAGCAGACAGAAAAATAGTCCATCTTGTCATTCTGGGTGACATAATTTTGGGGCTGGGTTTGTCACCAGCCAGTATACCCAGGAGAGGCTGGTGTTCAGTAATGAGCTCAAAATGGTGGCCATATAAGTACTCATGGAATTTTTTTACTGAAGCCACAGCAGCAAGGGCCTCCTTGTCAATTTGTGCATAATTTCGTTCTGTTTTAGACAGTGCTCTGGAAAAACAAGCAATAGGAGCTTCTTGGCTGTTAGGCAGTCTGTGGCCTAAGACTGCCCAATGCCAAAAGGAGAGGTATCACAAACAAGCACTAAAGGAAGGGCTTTGTTAAATTGCATTAATACAGAATTTGAACTGAGTAGGGCTTTAACAGCCTTGAAAGAAACCTGTTCATCTGGTCCCCAAGTCCAAGTAGCAGTAGAGTCCAAAAGCCTATGTAATGGTTCAGCAAGAGTGGCCTTGTGAGGCAAGAATGAACTGTAAAAGTTAACTAAGCACCAAAAGGCTTGCAGCTCTGTCTTATTTGTAGGAGCTGGAGCATCCTGGGTGGCTTTAACTTTGGATTCAATGAGGTGAATCCCTGCAGAATCAATATGATAGCCTAAAAAGTCAATTTGGGAAGTGGCAAAAATGCATTTTTTCCTGTTTAGTTTGAGTCCAGTATCTTTAAAACATTGCAGAACTCTTTGTAAGCACTGTAAATGTTCTTGTGCACTATCTGAGGCAAGGAGAATGTCATCAAAATAGGGGAGGACTCCTGGTATGTTGTAAAGTAAGCGCTCCATAACTGATTGGTAAAATACCAGGGGCCACACAAACTCCAAATTGGAGCCGTTTACATTTAAAAGTGCCCCTGTGAGTTATAATGGTTTGCGCTTCTGCAGTCTGGTCATCTACAGGGAACTGTTGGTAAGCCTGTGTCATGTCAAGCTTTGTAAAAATGGAGCTTTTGCCCAAGGCATGTAGTAGGTGTTGTATGATGGGCACAGGGTATGCGTTGGGTTGTAGACCTTTGTTTGTGGTCAATTTATAGTCCGAACAAAGGCGAATTGAACCATCTTGTTTCAGAGGTATTACTATGGGTGTTTCTCATTTGGAGAAATCAATGGGTCTAGAACCCCATGGGCTAATAGTTTGTCTAGCTGGGCATCTACTTTTGCACATAGGGCTAATGGGATTCTCCGCAGCTTGAGCCTTACTGGAGCCACTGTGGGTCTAAATTTAGGGCAATGGGTGTGCCATTATAGGAGCCAAACTTATCGTCAAAAACGTCTGAAAAGTTTGTAAGTAGTTGTTCTAAATTGGAAGTATTGATGAAATTTATGCCAGTTACTTGCAATGCTAGGGAATTGAACCAATCTAGCCCTAATAAGCTTGGCAGGCACCCAATAACTATTACCAGAGATAAAAGTCCATTAAAATGATGGAATTGAATGTAGAATTTGCCTGTTCCGATGACTGGAATAATCTGGCCCTGGTAGTCCCTCAAGGTCAACTTGCAGGGTGTCAGCTTGGTGATGTCTGGAACCAGCTGCTTCAGAGTGTCCCAGGACAGGATGGAGAGGGAGGAGCCAGTGTCTACCTCCATGTGGCCTGGCTTTCCTTCTAAAAGAAGATCAACATTAATCTTATTAATATTAAAGCATTGTGGTAGTGACTCATCTCTGGGATATGCTTTGGTAACTGCAAATTACCAAATTCAAATTACCAAAAATCTGCAAATTCAGATCTTTGGATCTGAAAGCTTTTGTCTGTGTTTGGTTGGGGAGTGGCTGATTCAAATTCTGGCAGCTTGGCAAATTCTTGCCAAGTGCCCCTTCCTCTGGCACTTCAAGTGCCCCTTTCTCTGGCACTTCAAGTGCCCCTTCCTCTGGCACATCTTCCTCTGGCAGATCATGTTTCTGAAGCGATAGGTGGCTCTTGGATGGTTTCCCCCACAGCTGAGGCAGTGTTTGGTCTTCTCTCAGCTGGGTTGCCTTTTCTTTGGAGAGAGGCATTGTCAGAGGCATTCTTAGACAGTTCACTTTCTGTGTCAGAGGCATTCTTTGTCAGAGGCATTCTTAGACAGTTCACTTCTTCCTCCTTGAAGTACACAGCTTAGAACGTGTCTTCAGAGTGGACTGCTGCATTTGCCTTGACACCTGGGAGGCTGCCTGAGTTTTGGAGCTCAGCCACAGATAGATTTGACAGTTCTGCAGCTTGAGCTTCTTCGATCGCTTGCTTCAGGTTAAGGTCTGCTTTTGCTAAGAGGCGCCTTTGTTGTCGGAGGTCTCTTACCCCACAGACCAGCTGATGCAGTAGCATGTCATCGAGTTGGTCTTTGAATCCGCAGTGAAGGGCAGCCGATCTGAGTGCTACCATGTACTCACTGATGGATTCTCCCTCCGCTTGGGCTCTCCTCCAGAACACATGGTGGTGGGTGATGTGGGATAGTCTGGGAGTGTAGTGATTGCTGAGGATCTCCTGCAGCTCTTCCCAAGTTACAGCTTTCGCCGTCTGTGCAGCCAGTAGGACAGTGGCAGTGTTGAAGATCGTAGCTCCACAGAAGCTTAAGAAATAAGCTTTCATTCTGTTCACAAGGATATCTGTCAGGTTGGCGGTGTCCATCATGCACCCAAAACGATTGATATATGATGTCCATGTTTCTGAAGCCAGATGGAACGGTGGGAAGTTGGGAGGTGCCACCACCATCTGGGGTTAGCTTAGTGGCAGCCTTGTTAACCTTATTAGTGCTTCAACTCTGTAACTTTTCAGCTCTTTTGTTGCCTCAGAAAACACCTCACTTCACTAATATCCCATCCTCATCGCCAGTTTTAAGTTTGGCACACAGGGAAGGAGAGGCAGAGGCTGGTGGAAAAGGTTAACAGGCTTTGTTGGCCACAATGTAACCCAGCCGGCATACCACCGCTAACTCAGCAGCCAGCTGACAGGTGACAGCTGAGCCTGTTTGACAGCTCCCTTTTATAGCGAGCTGTCAAGAGGGCTCAGCCAATCAGCTCTGGTTCCTGCTTAAGCAGCGGACCAGAGTGAAGACTGTCGCTGGATATAACAATCACTATTTGTCTGAAATGGTCCCTGCCTAAGCAGGGGGTTGGATTAGAAGATCTCCAAGCTCCTTTCCAACTCTGTTATTCTATTCTATTGTTTTTTGCTTTTGTTTTTTTATTTTGCTGTTTAAGGAGAAACAGCAAATGTTACCTAAGCACTTCAAATTACATAGCAAGCAAAGCTCTACTATCACAACTCATCTGGAGAAAGCCAGCACAGTTCCAGTTTCTGAAGGCCCTTTCTAAGAGCAAGTGAGAGGGAAATAATCTTAATAAAAAATTCTGAAAGAGAAACCCCTCTGTAAATGTTGAAAATGTCACATCATAATATGCCATTATTTCCAACATATTGCAAAAGACAAGAACCAAAGGGCAACCTTAGGAAGGAGAGAGGTAGAAAGAAATAGAGTTGAAACAGCCCCAAGATAGAACTTTTCATAGAAAAGGCTATAAATTCCTCCAAAAGACTGGCTGCTGGAGTTGCTATCACCATTCAATCAGAAGTGAGCAGCAGAGCCCCATTTTACCACCTTGGGAGAAAAATCACACTGAAAATATAGATGTCTATGTGCTCAGCAACCTTTCTAAGCTTTCCAAGGAGGCTTTCTTTTCTATGGCTGTCATTCTGACTTGAAAGAAATGTTCTTCCCATCTCCTACCAGGGAAAGAAGTGGCTCAGCTCAGGGATATATCCCAGTAACTTAAGGCTAGGTCACACCGGCCAACGGATGCAAAACATATGTAAAAAGGACACAGCAGATGAGCAAATTTTCCATCCATCCATTGTTATCCGCTCTCAAAAGTGCCCCAAATTTGCATAAACAGAGTGGACACACGGAAAGGAACGGGGACATGGGGAGGACGTAGCGGGGATGTAAAGCGGATGTTCGTAGGAAGCCTAGCAGATGAAAGAGATGGAAGCGGATGACACATCCACAGGGCTTCCGGGGGAGAACAGCCGAAGCGGACATGTAGCAGAAGGAGCGGATGCGTAGCGGATGCGAAGCGGATGACGCGGATGCATCACGGACGCCTATAGGATGCATAGCGGATCCCTAGCAGATGCAAAGCGTTCACTGCGCATATGGGGAGGATGAATTGCTTAAGCTCTGTGGATATAAAAAAGGATGCAGCTCACAAGCAGTCACCATTCAGAGGAAGACCTGCTGCCAGAGACATCTTGAAGAGAACACCATGGGAAGAAGAGGAAGCTTGTGCCTACTCCTGACAGCTCCCTGGCAAGAATGACAGAACCACATCCCACCCCCTGGAGCTGACTCAGAAGCTGGTGCTGTGCTGCTGCTGCTTGCTCCTGTGTTTGCTGGTGCTGGTGCTTCTGCTGGTGCTGCTGTGCTTCTCCTGCTGGTGCTGCTGGTGCTGCTGGTGCTTCTCCTGCTGGTGCTGCGGTGCTTCTCTGCTGCTGCTGCTGCTTCTCTTGCTGCTGCTGCTGCTTCTCCTGCTGCTGCTGCTGCTGCTTCTCCTGCTGCTGCTCTGGTGGACCAGCTCCAAGGCCCTCAAAGCCCTGCTGCTGAAGGCCCTGAAGCCCCTACAGAGGGAGGAAGAGGCAAGGCAAGGAGAAGCGGGGAGAAAACAGTACTCCATTTCCAAGGACCATGAGGAGGAGGTGCTGGAATGGCTGAGAACAAGTACCTGTGGAGGAAGGACCACAGGCTCTATAGCGACACCAAGAGGAAGCAGGCAGCATGGAGAGAGAAGGCGGAAAGCCTGGGCTACACTTCAGATATACTCCTTGGGTGGTGGAAGCACATGCACACCTGGTAATGGCAAGCTGCACCTGAAGAAATCCAGGCAGGCCGCTGTCAGCTCACTGACCAGGAGACCTATGTCATAGCCAAGTGCGCTTCTGGAGGGTGAGATCCGCCACCGAGGAGCAGCCCTCTGTCAACCCTCTCCTCAGACAGCCTACAGAGAGCCACTCTTCTTCCAGCCAGGAGACAGCTACCAGATGTCCAGCAGGTGTCTTTGGAGGCCCCACAACAGAGACCCCCCACTATCATCACTCCTGTACAGAGGACGTGGAGGATTCCCGTCTCAGATGGAGCAAGAAGTCTCCATCCCCTGCTCTCAGATGGAGGCAGCCACCAGAGACCAACCCACACCCTCCTCCAGCTCCACCTCCATAGAAAGCAGGCAGAGAGGCAGACCGGGAGGGAAAGAAGCCACACTGTCCTCTTAGAGATCAGGACACAACTCAAAGCAAGCAAGATCTCCTCTCCCAGCTGGTCCACTTTTGAATACCATCCTCCAACTGCAAGCCTTTCATCACGTACATGGGACAGACCCTCATGGACATGCCCGAGGCCCAGTACCAGGTGATGAAGGAAAGGATCACAGCTTTCAGCACTTACCCTCCAGGCCGCAGCTGAACTGCGTTGCTACCGTCACTCCAGTCTGACTCCTTCCATCCAGGCGATGTTAACAATGACCTTCCACGGATTTCAGCAGTCCCCTCGCTTCCAGGCCTACCCTACTACCAGGACTTTCCCACAGCAGAGGCAGCCCTTCCAGTCCAGACCAGGTTCCGTCGGATCCACAGACACCACAGACGGCCTCAAACTGACCCAGCTGCCAGAAAACCCAAAAAGACAGCCCCACTACACTCCTCCTTCCTCCCCCCATAGCGCAAGCCCTTCCTCAAGAAAACATCTGTCATCAGTCCTTGGGCCTCACATCCCAAGGTCCCTTCAGGAGGTGGCCTCTCTCAACCCTCACCGGATCTGAGTCAGCTCTCCTGAGAGCTTCTGGCACACACCATCTCTGTTGTAGCTCTCGGGTGTCCTATTATCCCAATGGAAGCCTTCAGACCAGCACTCCAGCAACAGCCCCGTCCACAGTCCATGGCCCCTTTACATCTGAGGACATGGGCACGCCTCAGAGTGACTAAAAGAGTGCCAGAGGCTGAGTTGTTACCCTGCCTCACTTATCTTGTGCTTAAACACACCTTGTACTTGGGTCATTTTTTCTTTCATAAAGTCATACAGTTTGTTATTAATAAAGGTTTATCTTTTGGCTTCACTCTACAGCACTTGGTTCTATTTTTTTTACTTAATACCACGTGTTGGTGAAAACTAGAGCCTTTGGCATGCTTGTGGGATTGGGGTAAGGGAGATACAGTTGCTGTGGGATGAGATAGCTGTGGGAAGGGTAATGACAGCTGTGGGCCATTGGTTAAGGATAGCCGTTGGGAATGGATAGTGTGGGATGGGTAAGGATAGCTGTTGGGATGGGGTAGACTGTGGCCATCGAATGATGCTGTGGATAGATAACCTCCTAGTGCCAAGCATAATGGGACTGTATGGTCCACCCTCCCAGCTGCCACACATATGGCCCTTTATTATCATAACAATTTATTCATTGATCCAAAATTTCACTAAACGCAAAACTCTTATATTATATGCCCATTAATTGGTAAGGCCACTCGTAAATTAACATGGCAACAAATCTCATCAGGTGATGAGATTCAGGCTGACAGGAAGCATCCATTAAGCATCTAACCATCCTGTCCTTGCCACTGTCCACTGCTCCAGCCTGGGGAGTTCACCAGTGTTTTCAGGAGGTTGCGCGTTGCTTTCTTCCCTTCACGCTGAAGCTCTTGTGGGGCCTTGCACATCCGAGTTTGTCTATCAGCGGTTTAGTTCTTGCTCCATTCACCAGGCTCCATGTCAACCGCCATTGGCCTTGTTTGATGGTCACAGCCTGTTTCTGCAACACTGTGGTAGGCGGGTGCGCCACATGAGAATTGTGCCGGACAGCATGCAAAGCATTCCACGATTTCTCACGGATCTCTGGGCATGCTGGCATGGTGTGAGAATACATGGAGACCTGTTGGCCAGGATTGCCAGAAGGTGTTCTCCATCACCCAACGATATGTATCAGCGTTGAGATCCTCCATCTTATGGGCTCACGTTGTATCTTGAACTGTAGGGCTTCATGGGTAGTTCTGAGGGAAAGAGGCGTATCAATCGAGCCCTTAAGATAGAGAAGGTAGGGCAACATCTTGGTGTCATTGGGCGTAGATGGCGGAGGTCTGGAGTCAAGGGAAGCCCACTGATGAGGTAGCATTCCAGCCCACCCTTGAGGTTGACTGGCATTTGTATGATCTGGCGAGGTCTGAAGCTGACCCCGTCTGCCCTCAAGCATCGCATGATAATCATGAACTTGGTAGTCAGCATCAACCATGGCGAAGAAGGATGATGCTGAAAGAAGCCCTTGTAGTTGAAATAATTGGACCCTGAGTTGGGTGGAGCTTTTGCAGGCCACATTGCTTCCATCTATGGCTCCACGGTGTGGGAAGTTCCACCTCTGATACACTGTTCTGCAACTTTTCCTCCAGCCTTCTTCAGTGGTGGAACACTGGGAGGAGCCTCCTCCACATATTCTATAACGATGATGGCCTGCACCACTTCTCTGACCACAATGTGATGGTGTTGTGTGGCACCCTCCCAGGATACTGCTGTTTCTGTACATGGTCCAGAGGCCAGGTGGGCCGCAGATGGTCAATGCCAACCTTCAGTGCCTTGGTACCAGCTAAGAAGCACCATCAGAGATCGTTTCTCCTTATCGCTTCCGCGCTCGCTGTAAGCCTTATTTGGCTCAACCTGGGTCTCAGCGCCTCGCACTTCACTTCATCAAACATGGCTTGTGGCATCCCTCATCGAAGTTCTTCTGGAATGGCATTGAAACCATTGTTCTCACTATATCATCAACTCACTCATCGTCTACAGTCCACTCGGCTCTTTCTTCCCGATCCATCGTCAGACCCAGACAGTTCTTGATGTTCTCCTTCTTCTCTTGCATAGAAAAGGTGAAACAGTCTGAAGAGGGTCTAGAGATATACTGAGTGCTCCTGATATGGATGCTGGCGTCTAGCACAATTAAAGTTGAGGTATAAGAGATTCCGATGTGTGGTATTATTATGCAGTGTTGATGATGTTATGGAACGCGTCAGGCCTGAGAGGTTCTGCAACCCGTGGTACTTGGACTGAAAGTGAGATACAGGTTATTTTCCTCCCCCTTTTTTATAGAAATGTCTTTTCCGCTCGTGTCCCTCCACATACTCTAGGCATCCTCCAGAATCCTAAATATCTGAGATACATCCCAACATACCGGAACCGCGCTGTCTGCCTCGCTCGCGATAGTTATAGTTCTTATATCCGACATGGACTGATCCGCTTATACAATCTCTTTCCTATGTTCTCTCTTCTGTGTTTCACTGACGGCTAGTGTGAGTTCCACGGTACCTTTTCGTTCTCTCTCTCTCTTATTCTTCCGCTTCTCATAGATACGACAGCGGTACTCGTGAGCTTGAGAAGATAGGATGTCCAAGCTCGGGAGAGCCAATGCAACGCGGGTCGCTTAGGCAGGGCAGTAGTGATGGCAGGAGATTGGAGAGAGTGTAGCGGGGCCTGATTTTAGGCGGGGAGCGGGGGGGGGGGGGGGGTGAGGATGCCGAGTAGGATACATTGGGACGTGTTTACAGATGACAACGGACGTAGAAGCGTTTGTTGCCGTATGTGTTTGTCAGATGTAGATCGTATGCGGCAGCACAAAGTTCATCCGCTCCAAAAGTTTTGTGCAGCTCAAACCTTTTTGAGTGGGATGAAATAGCAAGTAGATGGATGGTTTTTACGGATAGAGCGTATGAAACACGTATGCAGTGAGTACACAACGGATGCACTGCGTTTTCCAACGGATGGCAAGCTTTTTTGTGCATTTTACATCCTCTTTGCATCCGTTGGTTCAGTGTGACATGGGCTTTAGAACAGGAGTCTCCAATCTTGGCAAATTTCAGACTTGTTGGAGACCCCTGATTTAGAAGAAATAAACTAGCTGTAGCTTAGGTGGCAGAGCACATGCATGACATGCAAGAAGTTGTGTGTTCAATACCTGGTATCACCAGGTATATTTTAAAAAAAAAAAACAACCACAAACTGTTGTTTGAAGCCCTGGCAATGACTGTCNAGGTATATTTAAAAAAAAAAAAACAACCACAAACTGTTGTTTGAAGCCCTGGCAATGACTGTCAGTCATTCTGGTGAAACAGTCTTGTGCTTGATCTGGTGGCACATAAGGCAGCTTCCTTTGTTCCCAGGACAGGAAGAGTTGATGAAGCAATGGCTTCATTATTATTATTATTATTATTGAAAACCCTTACTCTTGCATTGTTCTAATTAGTGGCAGGAATATTGTGATGATTCTTGGATGAAAGAGGGTAAGTCTGATGAGGAACAGTGAGCTTCCATATGTGCCCCATTTTCTCTCAAATGATATCACAATCATAGGCTTTCACAACCAGTGCCCTCCAAAAACTGCAACTCTCAGGATTCCTAGCCAGCCTGACTGTTGTTTGTTTATAACCCCAACTGGAGGGCACCAGTTTGCACTGCTGTTATGAATTAAAATGATACACATTTGACTATTTAGAGCAGGGGTGTCAAACTGGCAGCTAATAAGTTGGATGCATCACACGTAGGCAATGCCCACCCCAGTTCTGCAAATGGGAAAAACGTCAGCAAATGTCATGTGATGGCAATGTGACATGGCAAGTTTGACACCTGTGATTTAGAGTTATTTTTTCCTATATTTATTAGCAATGATTTGCTCCCTTCATTTGTTTAGGGCAAAGGATAGGTTAAATTTTAATCCTAATGGATGGGCATTTAAAGGTAGTCCTTGTTTAACAACTACAATTGGGACTGGCAGCTTGGTTATAAAGCAAAGTAGTCACTAAATGAAAATCATGTGACTGTGATGTGCTTGCCATTTTACTTCAGCTTTCCTTTGCTTTACAGCATTGGGAGGATACTACCTCAAACAGCTGGGTGAGCCCAAATGGCTGGGAAGTTTTCCAGAACTTGTCTCTCAAGGAAGCCAGGTAAAATGTCAAACTTTATAGCACCTTTTCCCCACTCTGCAGCTTTTGGAATGCTCATCCCAGGGCTGGAATAATTAACAAGAAAGAAATTTATGTTTCTATTTACATTCACTGTGAGGAAGNCTTTTCCCC
This sequence comes from Laticauda laticaudata, assembly GCA_004320025.1. Classification (NCBI taxonomy): domain Eukaryota; kingdom Metazoa; phylum Chordata; class Lepidosauria; order Squamata; family Elapidae; genus Laticauda; species Laticauda laticaudata. The sequence goes on from BHFT01006384.1 coordinate 12,761, forward strand.
ACTCTGCAGCTTTTGGAATGCTCATCCCAGGGCTGGAATAATTAACAAGAAAGGAATTTATGTTTCTATTTACATTCACTGTGAGGAAGGGATTATAAGAGAATAAGCAGGCACACAATGGGGAATACACATTGAAAGAAATATACTTGCTGCTTACCTAGTGTACTTGAAACAGCTGCTTGGGAGTCAAACAAAACCCTTCGGTGTGAAACAGATTAGGGTCTTGTCCATTTCAGGCAGCAATTGCCAGGCCTCATCAACTAGTTAACATTACCTGAATAAGAGACCCTACACAGACCATAAATGTGGGCATTGCTCACAAAGTTAATTTTTCATTATCATCATAGTCCAAAACATTCATGCATAGTCCAAAACATTCACTAAATGAAGACTACCTTTATTTGATCCTATAGATCAAATCTAAGAAAGAAATGCCTGTTCTGGAACCAGGTTTTAAAGTGATTAGAAATCTAGAAATGAATCTGGTAAGGAGGTAGAGTAATTCCAAGATCAGAGTAAAAGAACAAAGTAGTAGTCAATCTTCATCTCTTTGAACCAACACTTAAAATGGCCATTGCATACATAACAATTCAGTTTGAATTAAAGCAGTAAATGCAAAATGGTGAATAAATATTCTGCATTCTCATTCATATATGTATATATATATGTATATATATATATATATATATATATTTGTGCTGTTTAGCTTCCTTCGGGTATTATCCCACGTCATTGTAGTTCTGTTAAAGTTGTAGCTCATTGTAGTTCTGTTAAAGTTGTAGCAACGTTTCAGCAGAATCTCATCTGCCATCATCAGGCNNNTTTTTTATATATATATATATATATATATATATATATATATATATATATATATATATGTTATATATATATATATATATATATGTCACACATATATATGAATGAGAGACTTATTGAGCATTTGGGAATTTGTCATAAATTAACATGCAATCCACTTGTGATCAAAGCAAATTTGAGAATGCTTCACTTTAAAAGTTTTAGACTTACAGCTTCAATACCATGAAATGTGATAGCCCTTAAAGTGACTCTGGCTTCTATGTATGCCTAAACTTTAATATCAAGTCATATTATTTCCATAATAATGAGCTAACAAAAGCTCTTTATTATTGATTAAGAGTTATTCTTCTCTGTGCACAAGTGGGGAAAGTAATATTTCCACTATTTTCTCTTGAACAGGTTTACTGAAATGCTGATAAAGATTACAGAAATGGCAATCAATCAATTTAACTGAACTTTAATAGCTCTGTCTTCTAACCCTCATAGTCCAGGTTTAATAACTTAGCTCTGAAACCTCTAGGAATGCTATTTTTCACAATCATTCAATCTTAAAGGGCAATTTGGCTGCTACAAAACTGTCTCACCTTTCATAACTAGGTCTGTCAAGACCACTTCCTACTAAATTAGAAACCCAAACCAGACTTGTTCAGATTAAGAGCCACATCCTACTAGTTCAGCCTTCTCTTTGTTGCTAGGAGAATAATGGAAGCTTTGTGGGCGGCTGCAACAATCTTGTGCAGAGTTTTTTGTTTCCTTCTTAGAGTGAAAGAAAAAAAGTGGCACAAGCATCTTATCAGGCCTTGCTAGCTCAAATTATTCCAATGCATTCTATTCCAGCATCAATCAGATGTTTCTTCACACAGTTCTACCATGTGATAATATATACACTTATTGGCAGCACTTGGATCTCACCCTAGTTTGGGCCAATTTAACCCTTAAACACAGACATATTATTTCAGCTATGCTATTACAGACATGAGATCATAATGACTGTCTAGCTGTTGATCATAGTCCAGGTAATTGCACTACAATATTGTGTAGGGTCTTCAAACTTGACAGCTTTAAGACTTGGCAAGTTTAAGACTTGTGGACTTCAACTCCCAGAATTCCTGACATAACATGACTGGAGGAGGAATTCTGGGAGTTGAAGTCCACAAGTTTTAAACTTGCCAAGTTTGAAGACCCTTGATATTGTGACTAGTGGTTCTGGATCTGTTGGCTCTAAAAGTTGCAGAAGATCATTTGAATTTGTTCTTGCCATATACATTATTGCACAACCTACAACACATATGTATACCCGTCCTTTGTGTCCTGATCAGTGTACACTTGAGGATCATGGCAATATGACAGAACACAATTAATGCTGCTAGTTTCTGGGCAAGATCTGTTTAATTTGTATACATTTGAATCTTGTATTTTATATAAATTTTATGTCATATTTAATCAGAACAGAGCTAGAAGGAACCTTGGAGGTTTTCTACCCCAAACTTCTCCTCAAGCAGGAGACCTTGTACCATTTCAGACAAGTGATTGTCCACCTTTTTTCTTAAAAATCTCCATTGATGAAGCACCTACAAGTTCTGAAGGCAAGCTGTTCCACCGTTTAGTTGTCCTCACTGTTAGGAAGTTTCTCCTTGATTGCAGGTTTCTTCTCTGCTTGATGAGTTTCCATCCATTGTATCTTATCTTGCCTTCTGGTACTTTGGAAGATAAGTTGACCCCCCTTCTTCATGGCAGCCCCTCAAATATTGGAATACTGCTGTCATGGCATAAAATATGGCATATAGTATGCCTTATTTTAATTGTGGTACTTCTGACACAAATAAACAAACAAGTGATGCTTATAATGTAACATACTGTGTATAGTTATCTAAAAGAGTAAAGATCTATGAATTCAATTCCAGGTCAGAACTTCAATTCCAGATCAGAACTTCATAGAATAACATCTGGCTATTAATGTCTGATCATTCTCAATTAGAATAAAACTGGTAATATAATTCCCCTCCGATGGCCAGTGTAACTTTCCACATGAATATTTCAGTTAGGCAAACATTCCAAATCATTAATAAACTCATCTCTTGTGAGAAAAATGTAACAGAAAGATGGCTTTCTATACTTGTTGTTAGGTTGACCCTCATTTAGGAAAGGCTAATCACTTCAGGATTGCATGCTTAGATCTAAGCTTCATTGCATTCTCTAATGCATTTGAGGAAAATATGAGTGTTGCATGCGAAGGAAGCAGTTACCTACTGAAATGAATCTATCCATTCTACAGGTACTCCTTGACACTCAGTCTTGTATCTTATGATTTATTTATTTTTTTTATAAAATTTTTGTTTAGGTTTTCACAAAATATAATACAAGTAAAATTTCTTTTTTTGAGAATAGCATGGTCCTGGGTTATCACTTCTCCATATAGACACAAATTCAATTTCATATTCATCTTTGTGTTCTATACCATATCTTATTAGGACCAGGGGAGACATGATTGAGGTCTTCCAATATTTGAGGGGCTGCCATAGGGAGGAAGGGGTCAAGCTATTTTCTAAAGCGCATGTAGACAAGGAATAATGGATGGAAACTGAACAAGTTTCCCTGTTTCTTCATGTCCTGTTTCTGTCCTTTATAATTTATTTTCCTTTCCCTTTTCCCCCTCCTCTTCTCCCTTCTCTTTTTGACCCCTTCTCTCTCTAATTCTGATTCTCTCTTCAGTAATACTCTCTTCTGTTTCTTCCTTTTTTTAAAAAATAAAGTTTTATTTGGGCTATCACACACACAAAATACAAGTGAAACATCTTTTTTGAAAATTGCATGGTTCTGGGCTGAATTTCTTTATACAGACACAAAACTGAATTTCATGCTCATTTTTGTGTTCTATCCCATATCTTATACTATTCTACATTTTCTATGTAGTTTTTCCCCTCTTAATTTTCTCAATTTTATTTTGATTATCTCATCTCAATTCAAATCATTATATTTATACTTT
>BHFT01006385.1:0-17332 GCA_004320025.1 Laticauda laticaudata
TTGGCCAAAAAAGCCAGTAGTGGATTGGTTCATTAGGAACCAATCCAAGAAGCCGCTCAAAGGCGGCAAGATTAAATAAGATGTCATTGGCTATAAGCCGGCAGGCAAGCCTCTATATAAAGGGCTGCCGCGACTTGAGCCAATGTTCCGTTACTGTTGCTGTTAACCGAATAAAGAATTGTTACATGCTTTTTCTCCGGACGGTCTCACATGCTTTTTTTCCGGACGGAACATACTGTATAAGTGCCATTGCCTAAGCAATATACACTATAAAAGGGAGTGTTTTCTGAAACTTATGGACTGGGCTGCACTTCATTACTGTTGTGTATTCATTGTTTACAAGCTCGAACTGCAGCTTCAGAATTGCAACACTAAATTTCTATTGCTGCCATTATATATGTCACATACATTTACCATGTAAAAGATGACATCTACCTCAATAAAAATGACTTCTCAAGCTAAATCAGAATCAATGTCTTTATCTGAAAAGAAAGGAAATGAAGCAATATTTTGTCCTTTAACTTTCATATTTTTTTAACCAGCACAGCCCTGAGAATATCCTGAAATCAGCAAGTCTTATTTTAGTCGGGAAAATGTGGATATTTTAAAAAAAAATTTTTTTTAAATATCCAGAAAGTCTTTGGACAGACAAAAAAATGGAAGGCTAATGTTGACACTGATTCGATAGATTTTATTTACTAGGGCTTTGAATTCTTATGCAAAATACTTTGAGAAGAAACCTTTAAATAAATACTTATTTCTAAAAGTGCTGAAACTTGTGTTTATGTACTGTATAATGCTTTGATGGTGTGCTGCACAGCCTGTTCATGATTTAGCATAATTTCTGTCAGTGGATTTTTTAGTTAGCTGGAGCATTATTGTGCAGTCAACCCAGCTGCTTGCTTTATTTTTATGACGATTTTTAGCTCAAAGCTCTGAATTACATAACATTTATTTCCTCTATCCGCACCCCCATTATTTTTTACAAAACATGCTTTTAAATATGAATTCTGAATCACACAATCTTTTGCCCTGACCATTTTCAAACGACATTTTATAATATCTGGAACAGTGCTGTTAAAAAAACATTTTGGAAATCTGAGAGCTGATAAATATTTATAGCGATTTTGCAAGAGTTACAGGATATTTTCAATGCCTCTTTGTGATCATGATGTATTGAACATAACTTTTGTAATATTTCTTTCTCAAGGACTAGCAAAAATGATTATAGTTTACTGCATCTTTTATCTTATAGGAAGTATTGAAAACAAAAAAATGTAAGCAATTCACACTTCCTCATTTTGGCTTTTTGGCCTAGGATATGAAAGGATTTTTATTTTTTATTTTTCCGTGTATAAGTTCAGATGCATCTGCAGCTTGTTATATACAAACAAGGGTTTGGGGGGATTTTAATGCCTTTACAGGTAGTCTTCAGAAGTGGATTCTTTGGTGATATCTGAGCTTGGGTTTATTTATTTATTTGGCAGATATTTTGATAGCAAACTTGGTAGTATAATCAATGCTTATAAATAGTGGGATTTGCTCTCATTTTATGTTCTAGGGTAGGTGTCCCCAACCCGGCTGTGAGCTATTCAGAATCAGGCTGCAGAAGTGATAGGGGAGTGCATGCATGAGTATCCCTTCTTGTGGGAGCACCATGTGTGTGTATGTGCTTGACTGACACTCGGAGGAACCATCCCTCCTCCCTCACCGATTGATCCGCAAAGCCAGAAAGCTTGGGAAATTCTGTTCTAGTAGATTGTCCTGTCACTTTTGGTTGGAAGGTTTTGGTAATTTCTTGATTGAGCTGATGTTTAATGTGAGCTTGTTTGTCTGAGTTGGTAGTTCCTTGATTGGGGTATTGTTTACTTCTTGTTGATCTAATGTTAATTTTGATGTCTTCTGCAGATAGCCACTGTACTCCTGCATATACAGGTAAAACCATGATTATATTTTAATCCAGTGTTCCCCAAATTTAGTGCATCCCAAAGTTGTTGGATTTTTCAAATTTCCAAACTTTGAAATAGCTAGCTAGAAATTTTGAAGGTGATCTAATACACCTGGTTGGAGAAAACTGACATAATTTTTACTTTTTTGGGGAGGGGGGGACTGCCATTATAACCAGTAGAGCCTACTCTATGGACATTTAAAGACCTTCAATATTCCATATTTGAATCAGAATTCCATGTTTGTTTTAAAACAGGAATAGGTCTTTTTTGTGTGAAGAGCCCTGTAACATTTGTTCATTATCTTCCCATACTCACTTTTTCTAAGCTTATCTCCACTCTCTTTCTCTATAAACATCAGGCTGCTCTAAGAAAAAATAAAATTGTTTCCCCACTCAAAAAATCTCAATAGAATGCATTGAAATTAGGCTAGAACCAACACTGAATGCCCAACTAATGAAATAAAAAATGAAGAATTTTGTCTAATTTGCAGGTAACATTTCTACAAACGAGGTGGGTTATTTTAAAAAGTCCACAAGTTTGACTTTTTTTCTCTTTAGTAATTAAACTCAAATTTGGATTTATCTAATTGTAGGCCTATATCTATGTTACCCTCCAAATAAATCTCTGCAAATGTGATACACGTAAATCATGTTTTCATTGTTTAGTATTTCTTGTAAGAAGCGTTCTTCAAAAATAACTGTGATTAATATATTGATTTTGGTAAAGCTTTAAATGCTACCCAAGACTTGCAAAACCCTAAAAGTGGCATAAAGTACGTTTAAATGTGAAATAACATTTTAAAAATCAGAGAACAAAAGCATAACAGAAATAAAATCTTTAAAATAACCAGTCAGCAAGTGCTATTGGCATGGTCAAATAAAAGTTTTGGACTGGTGTCACATAATGGTGCAATTCCCTTATAATGATGGTTATTACTCTCTTTTTGCTTTTGTTTGGGAGAACTATTCAGAATAGTTTGTATGCTTTTATTTAGAATACTGTGAGAAATCAGCCAATTGTAGTTGATTAAACACACTTAAGTATTCCACAGATTAGCACATACTGTGAGCAAAGCTTTGCTAGTAGTAAAAACACACCCGGTTTTGAAATCAGGCACTCTCTCAGGAGAGGTGCTCTGAATTCAGGACAACACAGCTGAGAAGGCCTCTCTGAGGTTGCCATCTGTCTGACATTAAAACTAGAAGGGCCTCTGGCAAAGTTTAACAGTACACATCAGCGCTCTGAATTGTGCTGAGAAATGGACAAGTGGCCAGGCTCATTTTGGTCCCGAGTTACTGAACCGTGATAAAGCTAGTTTTGCTTTAGTCCCATTAAAGTTAATATGATATATTAATTACATTTTGCATATGTGGTACTGGTCTCAGTGAATTGAAATCTTAGTCTGTAATTTGAATACTACACACTCTACAGTTATGTTCTGATTTAACACTGGCTATGCACCTTCAGTCTTGCTTAGTTTAATTTGCAGGATGTAACTGGAAAAAGTTGGAAATACTTACTCTAATGCATATATGTTTGTTTTCCTAACATTATGGGGAAGGTGGAATATATAGGCTACATCAGTGCTTCAGTCTAAGCCACACGATGATTTGCTTGGATTTAATTTAATCATAATATGGAGCTTTCTTTCTGTTTTTCTATCATGGCTTCTCTCCATCTGTGTCAAGCCTTGTGCATAGAAGTATATCATCAGAGCTTGGCCAGCTAATTCCTCCATAACTTTTGATTTCAATTCTTTGCCAGCAAAGCCAATAACAAGGCTTTGAGAAACTTTATTTCAACATTTGGAAAAAATTGAATTGTCTATTCCAGTCTATACAAACAGCAAAGAGTAGTCCATGACTAGTAAATTGTCCAATCATAATATTTTACTTTTTTTCTTTATGTGAAGTTAATAACTATAAAATATCTGATTAGAGAATCTATAGCCCAATGGGATATGCACTGCAACTTCTATCACCCTTAACTATAGATCTCAGATTTTTTGTGCTAGGTAAGGATTAAAAAACAGCATATGATAGTTAAAGAAGTAATACTTATGGAATTATTCCCATTCATTTTAAGCAGTGTTAAATCTCTACAAATAACATTCTGAGTAGATTTTTTTTTTTTACTGAGTATATAGAAATGTCACAGGGAAACAGCTCTTCTCAATGAGTTGCTCATATTTTTAGAAAATAGGACGTATAAGGGGGAACTTCAGTTCTAATGAAGAATTATATTTTTTATTCACTGGAAATAGTTTTATGGATGTGGATGTAGAAAAAACTTGCATGATATTTTATTAAAAATGAAAATATCAAATTATGTCTTTCTTTTAAACAAATTGCAAGATTCTATTATAGAATAAGTTATTTTCAGTGGAAATATCTCAAATCTCATTCAAAACTTAAATTGTTTTCCATTGAAGTACATACACTTTTCTTTCTCCCAAAAAGAATAATTGAACATTGATTTAGTGGATATGTTGAAGAAATGTAAATATATAAATAATATGAAAAGTACACAAAACAATCTTTTTTATTTTCACAATAGCAAAACAATGCTATTATATGCTTGATCAAAAATCCAAAATGGTCATTAAACTGTGCTCAGTAAATATATGATTCTCCTGGTAGTTTGTTTTATTTAAATGTTTTTATGTAATTTATTTTTTATACAGCACATACAAACATGTACATTCATACTAAATATTAAAATACAAACTGTCCAAGGTCTTCTTTCTTTCAATGCTTCCCATATTTCATGTTCTACTTTACCCTGTCTTTAAACATAACTTTTTTATAAGCATCCAAATAATCTTTCCTACAGTAGCATCAAATCTTTGCAATTTCATCCATAAGGTTATGATATGCATCAAGAACTCTTCTTGGATACTTATAAATGTGCTTTGAAAAGTATATGCCATTCCCAATGTCTTTCATCATTTTCAGTAAACTATAAATTGATTTGTTGTTTTAGATTATTGTGTTTTATTGCGTCTGGTTGTTTCACATTTCACATTGTTATATATATTTCTTGTAATAATTAACAATAAATAGTCTTGATAGAATTCACCCTCTCAAAAGACAGAACTCTAAAAATAAATAAGTAATCATATCCATCTTTTGAAATTCTTTGTGGTATATCACAATGGATAAATGATATTTGAGATTTAGATGTTCCCACTAGTTTCATTCTCTGGATATTGGTTGCTTATGCAGATAGTGATATAAACCAAGTGCACCAACCTGGCATTTTTATGAGACTGGGTTTATGAGATTTGTAGTCCCAATATAACTGAAAAATGCCAGCTTAAACATATCTATTTTAAAGTGACCATCTTTCCCCAGATAAATGTTTTTTTCTTATCTTTGTTTCTGAAAGTGGATAGTATATGCACGTGATTCTAACAAGTATCTAATCATGAATTAGAGTGTCATTTGAAATTCTTATTTTTTTCAGACATGACTTTGCAGTGAACATGTATTTCCATTTTAAAAGTTTATTTTAGCAACTAATAATTATCCTTGGCATAGATAAATGCATGAAAACAAAATACCAACAGAAAGCACAAGGCAGTGTAAAAAATAAGTGAGGTGTATATCTGTGTGGGTGATTTCACAAAGAAATAGAAAGAAACAGAGTATTAACAATCAGAGTTAACATTTAAAAGAAAAAGACTCCCTGAAGGGAGAAGGTCCTTTTCTCATGACTTCTCTGTTTATTGATTCAGAGAAAGGAGATTGAATCCACACTGAGCTTGTTTATTAATTAGAACAGTGTTCAGAAATTTACAGTTTAAGCATTTAAAACTAGAGAAACAAATCTATTGTTCAGAAGGTTTCTTGTTTAGTCTACCTTGAATGCCTCAGAAGTTCCCTAACAAAATTGGAAAACAGATGGAAACAGGCAAAATTGCTGTTTTTCACATTCAATCTTATTTATTCAAGTTTATACAGTTTTACTTATTTATGTAACTTACACGTTGCACACCTCACCTAGAGGTGATTCAAGCCGCTTACGACCATTAAAAACCAATAAAAAGTATTACAACAATTAATAATACCATGACATTAATTTAAAATGGACAAAAACAGGAAGAAGAAATCAAGACACACATACAAGGGGAGAGGCAGGGTTAACCACTTTCAGAATAACATCCCCCCTTTGGGGCCATAGGACATTTGGCAAGGCCAAGCTTCAGGACCTTTCAGAATGCCAAGAGTGGGTGTGTTTCTCACCTCAAAGGGGCATGATGTTTCAAGCAGCACATATATATTATGTGCATAGATAATCTTAACTTCTATTTTGTTTTAATTAGCTCTAAAATATATTTGCAGAATACACTAACTAGATGTTCTGAACAATCAATTTCCTATTCTAATTATAGTGTATCACTGCAAACCTATTTAACTGAATAACAGAGTTGGAAAGGAGCTTAGGAGGTCTTCTAGTCCTGCTCTCTGCTCAAGCAGGATACCATATACCATTATGGACAAATGGCTGCCTACAATCTCGTCTTAAAAACTTCCAGTGATGAAATATCCATAACTTCTGGAGGCAAACCGTTCCACTGGTTAATTGTTCTCACTATCAAAACAATTTATCCTTAGTTCTAGATTGAATCTCTCCAAGTTAGCGTGAACTTTGCTTTTCAAATGTAGGTCACTGTTCTGAAGACAGCAAAGGCCACATTTTGGACATAGAGAACCACTAGCTTGAAAGAGGGGTCAAGGAGGTATTCTACATTAAGACTGAACAGCTCTCCCTCAACAGAGAAGCGGGGGTGGAATATGACACCACCTATCTCCTATTTACAACACAGTCCTTTCAGCAATTTTAAGAAGGTTCCATACTCATTTGTACGGTTCAGGTGACCCCGAGGGCATTGATAAACCTCCAAGGGGCATCAATGACTCTGAGAAAGTGCTAACAATCAGATGACTACAAGAAATATAAATCCTTCCATTCTCCACCATTCATTCAGAACTGAAGAAGCTTCTTGGATGAGAAGCAAAATGTCTTCAAGCAAAAAATAAGTTCAGTTGCCTTTTGAAAATGAATCTTTGGGACAAGCACAACCTGGATGATTGAGAATCTTCTTATAGTCACTATTTTTCATTTCTCACAATAATTTTAAGTCTTTTTAAAAATGCTTTTTTATTTATAATAACTTAATTCTATTATTTTAAGTCACTTAAACTTTAGTTATGTCATTAGCTAGCTAGGGAGTACAATCCTATATAACATGCTGTGCAGTGTGTGATTCCTGATTGGGTGGAGATCATTTTTGGGATTAAAAGTGCAATATGTGTGTGAATTCACTTTACTTGGCAGGGAATGTTGTTGAATACAATGAAGTGGAACCGAGAAAGGGTGTTTGAAATAGCAGAATTCTGACGTTTTAAGATTGAGACCAACTGAAAGAGAATCAGAGTACGATAAAAACAATACATAGATTGGAAGTTATAAATATTCAGATTAAAGGAATGCATATGTATATATAGCCTTAAGACAAACAATTGAGAGGAGACATAATAACATTTTATAAGTACATGTTCTGAAAGCATGTCTCTCAGAATAATACCATGATCTGTTCTATATTTCCAACATAAAAGACACCAAATAATGGTTGTAAGTTACAATGGCAAATTCATGCTGAACATTCTCTAAACATCTTGTAGACAATAAGGATAGTTCCACAGTGGAATACTTAAGGAGTTGGTAGATTCACACTGCTGGATGTTTAGGCAGAGGTTGGACAACAATCTATTGGGAATATTTTTAATTCATTAAACATTGAGAAGCGGGTGGGATTCAGAGTCCTAAATAACTATTTTCAATTCTAAGTATAGGATTAGGAAATCACTCCTGTAATTCAGTGAGAAACAGTTTTGATCAAATAAGGATGCAGTTAAATAGGGCAGGTTTAATTAGTTACACAATAGCAGTGGCTACCAATCCTGTTCACAGCAAAATTCTTGATAACAGAGTTGAAAGAGATCATTGAGATCTTCTAGTCCAATTCCCTGCTCAAGCAGGAAGCTTGTATACCAGGGTCACCAACCTTTCAGACCTCAGGGACCATTAAATTCATAATTTTAAATCCTGTGGACCACTAATATGATTCTTTTAAAACGATAAATAGTATTTAGTGCAATATAAAAAATGCAAATAATTTTTCTGTGAACCATCAAAATTTTCTCGCAGACTACCAGTGGCCATGGACCACCAGTTGATGCCCGCTGCTCTATACCATTTCAGAGAGATGGTTGTCCAATGAATTCTTAAAAAACCTCCAGTGCTGGAGCATCCACAACTTCTGGCAGAAAGTCACCCCATTGATTAATTAATTGTTAGGAAATTTCTCCTTACTTCTAGGATGATTCTCTCCTGGATTGATTTCCATCCATTGGTTCTTGTTCTGCCTTCAGGTACTGTGGAGACTTCCTTGACTTCCTCTTCTTTGTGGAACACTTGGAAGAGTAGCAATGAATTGAAAAGTGACATTATCAGTAATATTATTTAATTAGATATTGTTTTTTTTTATTAAAGGTAAAACTGGTTGCTAAGCAAAAGAGGTAATTTTATTATATTAAATAAAAATGCTTTAGTTTCACATACGCTCCTATATTAATTAGAACGAATTTAGACATGCTTTTATTTAATACCGGTAAGTACAATACAAGAATTTAAAACTGCATATTTATTCGTTTATTTCAGTTCTATCTGTGGACTTAGGATTTTTTTTCCCTGACTTGTTCCTACCACTGATTGAAACAACCCCACTGCCTCATTGCTCTTAGTGTCCATTTCAGAGGAGTGAGCAGATGTATTTGAGATGCACAGCATCGATCACTGAAACTGATGGGAAGAATAATTGGTTTCAGTTGGCTTTACACCAGACCCTTGGCTCTCCAGTACAGCATTGTGCTCTCTCATCTAAAACTTACTTCCAGAAAAGAAACATATTTCAATTTATGTATTAGTGTTTTATTAAAGGAGACAGGTGGATGAGTAACAACTGACAACCTGCTCCCCACAGAAAATAAAGTTTTAATGAATAGTTCTGTTACAGGGCATAGCAGGAGGATAAATTGTTCTAAGACATGTTAAGAATCAAGAAGAGTAAGTCAAAATTAGATGCTTGGGATGAGGAGGAGAAAGAATTAATCTTGATAAAAATCAGAACATTAGTCATCACACTGTTGCCTTCATTGTATTATGATTACACCATCAAATAACATCATGCTACAGCAATGGTCCTTAAGCTGGCACCCTCTAGTTCAAGGCTGTCAAACTTGAAGCCTGTAGGCCAGATGCATCATGTACTGGCTACGCCCATGTCCAGTTTAGCGAAGGGGGGAAAAAGTCACGATATGTCATGTGATGCCATGATGATGCATGTTTGACACTCCTGCTCTAGATTATACTTATCATATTTTTAGACAAATGGCCTCATCTGGAAACTGTATGTGTTGCAGTCTAACACACTCACAGGACACTATGTAGGGAAAGCTATATTAAATTAATTATTAAAATCGTTTAATAATTTGAAATGGTCACATAAAATAATTTTGAGGATTTAGGAATCCTTTGTCATGAACATTTTTTTTAATCCTTGACCATAAATCTATCTGGAGGTGGATGCAACAAAGCAGATTGGCAATGTTGTGAGCCAGTGTCCCATTTAGATCATGTTGTGGACATATTTTTTAAAATCCTTTACCTTTAATCTATCTGGAGGTAGATGCAACAAAGATTGGCAATGTTGTGGGCCAGTGTCCCATTTAGATCATGTTGTGGACACTTACAGTAAATCATTGTCCATTCATATAATGGCTGCCACATTGAGTATGAAAACACCTATTTTACTACTGGTGACAGGAGAGGAACATGTTATTGTTCGTCCATCCAATACTCCTTACCAACCTGGGAAAGGTGTATCCCATGTCAGTTTTTCAACTGAAAACAAAATCAGGTGGAACAGGAGCCTGGATGGCTTGTAAGGAAGGGTATATTGGTGTCAATAAAAGTATCAGGTTAAATACTTCTGATCTAAGTGCCATATTTCTGAATTCTAGTTTATGACTTATGTGCTATTTCTTTCAGACATTATATGCTATAAACAACTTTTCAAGCTATTTTTGCCAAACACTCAATATGCACTCAAATCTTAAGAGTTACACATGCAGGGAGTTCATACGACCCACAATTGAGCCCAACATTTCTGTTGCTAAGTGAAACATTTGTTAAGTGAGTTTTGCCCCATTTTATGATTTTTCTTGCCACAGTTGTTAAGTCATTCACTGTAGTTAAGTTAATAACACGGTTATTAAGTGAATGTGGTTTCCCCATTGATTTTCCTTGTCAAAAAGCCACAGAAGCTGATCACATGACCCCAAAGCACTGAGACCATTATTAATATAAGTCAGTTACCAAGCATCTGAAGTTTGATCACATGAGCATGGGAATGCTGCAGTGATCATGTGAAAAATGATGATGTCACTTTTTTCAGTGTCGCTGTAACTTCAAATGGTCATTAAATGAACTGTTCCAAGTTGAATACTATCTATATACAATACATGTAGTACTCAATTGAGACATTTTTCATTCTGTTCAGCATTCTGTGCCTTCCAAGCATATTCATGGTTCTTCTGGACAATTCCCAGAAGCCTTTGGGGAATTTGTAACTTTGGGCTGTTATACAGGTTGAACTATAACTTTCCCTCCTATATATAGTTCAACATACATAGTTCATTATTAATAGGCAATAATTTCCCACAGTTCCTAATGATAATATAACAACAGAGATGGTGAGAAATGAAATCCAGCTCATCTGATGCAAAATGAAGTCCAGCTCATCCTGCTTGTGAAGGGAGATGGACTAGATGACCTCCTAAAATATCTCCCACCTCTGTTATTCTTTATTCTATGTACTATGTTCATCTGGAATGGACCAGATTGGGGAAAGCTGATATAATGGAATTTCACAAAAACATTTTTCCAGTAAAAATGAAGAAAACACAATTAGGAATCTGTATTCACTCCTTAAATGAAAGAATCTACACCTTTCTACAGCTAAGAAGAGGCAGAGGTTTAATAAGAAAGAACAAACTTTTCTGACAAGGTCCCAGTGCTATGGAAGGTCTATTTACTCCCATTATTCCTTTGGTTTTATCGTGTGAATAACATGATTTATGGGAGGCAACTTTTTCCAAGGGAGTTGATTATTATTTGTGAAATTATACTATATTTATACTCTCATTTATTGATTCATTTTCCATGTTTATCTCATTTTTTGTGATTGTGATATTTTATTGTGATCTTTATTTCTTTGTTGTTAGCTTAATTCTTCTTGTTGGCAATGCATAAAATAAAGCACATGGTAAAATCTTTACCAGGATGTACTTATTTATTTTAATAGAATACCTAACAGTACCATAAGCACCAAACATTTTTCAAATTATCCTCCTTTTCATGAGAACAAAGCTACAAAGAGTTCATTTACCTCCTACTGAAAGTATTTGTTTTTCCTACTGAAAGTTACCTGGTCCAGCAGTTCTAAGCAATCACTGATAATAAGCACTACCATCCTAATTTTCATTTTTGCTTTGTTAAGGTTTTCCTTTCATATTATCTTTTTGTTCAATATACCATAATTTCCATTATACTATGCAGTTTTAGATCAATAAATCATGTGCCAATATGTAGAAAGAAGTGGAAAGAAGCATATAAGATTTTATAGCAAGTTACAGAACTTTAATTTAGAACAAAGTGGTCTTGCCAAGAGCTGTCTCCAAGATATGTTTACTGAAATGCAGTATCTATTTCCTGTTCTTAGAGCTTCTTCTCCAGAAATTCCTGCACTTGGACGCAAACTTTGAAAATAACAATTTTATTCCTCTATTAGTGTTGCAATTTTAGAAACTAGTACTGACATTATGGTTGTCCCAAAAATTGTTGTGAATGCAGTCAGCTGAATAGACCATACCTTTCTCTCACCTAAGCCCCTTTGACAGTGCTGACAGTAGTATACTACCTGGTTGGCGGCTATTATTTTCATTACCCAAAGTGGTACCTGCATAACCTGTGGAACATCACTCTCCTAATGAATGACACTCTATAATGACATGTTATAATGCTATTCCTGGAATACTCTCTATTCATTTCTAGCATCTTTAAAAGCACAGGATATCTCTGACAAACATAAATCCTGAAAGTGCTACCCCTGAACATTCCAATGTTCCAAATAAATGCTATTATGTTTATTAATTAAGTGATCATGAGTGACATTCAGGCAAGTGCACAGAATTCCCAAGAGATTACAAGTAGTTCTTGAATTATGGCCACAATTGAGACCAGAATTTTGGAGGCTAAGCAAGGAGGTTGTTAAGTAAATCAAACTCAATTTCACCCCTTTTTTCCATAGTTGTTAAACAAATCACTACAGTTAAGTGAATCATGTGATTGTTAAGTGAGTTTGGTTTTCCCCATTGACTTTGCTGGCTCGAAGCCAGCTGGGAAAATTGCAAATAGCAATCACACTACTCCAGGATGCTGAAGCGTTATAAATACATGCTGGCTGCCAAGCATTTGATAGTCATAAGTGTGAGGAATAGTTGTAGGTCACTTGTTCAAGTGTTGTAGTAACTTCAAATGGTCAGGAAACAGATAATTGTAAATTGATGACTACTTGCATGAGAAAAAAAGTCACATTTTTCTGTAAAAAAAAGGCACATAGAGGATAAAAATGATGCTCCCATTAGTTCTCTGGTTATTCTTTAGGTAATAAATACCTTGAGATATTCATGAGCCTCATCTTAAAGACATCTAAAAGTCTGTTGAGATTCCCAGTCATCCAGGTCATGATTGTCCCAAAGGTGCTTTTTTCAGGAGGCAACTTGGACTTTCTTATTTTTTCTTTTGAAGACATTTCACTTCCCATCAAAGAAACTTCTTCAGCTCTGATAGGATAGTAGGGATCCTTCCTCTCATGGGAAATCCTTCCATTCCCCACTATCCTGTGAGAGCTGAAGAAGCTTCTTGGATGAGAAGCAAAATGTCTTCAAAAGAAAAAACAAGAAAATCCAGTTGCCTCCTGAAAAAAGCACTTTTGAGACTTAAAGACAGCTGTTGGGGAACACACTTAATTTTTAATCCATACTTGTAAAAATACAGAATCAATGATTAAGTTTTCACAAAGTAACTCACCTTCTAACCAAAGCGATTCAGTGACAGTCAGTCAGCCCTGTCCTGGGTTACGATTTGAGCCACTGCCACTTCTGAAAAAGAGTCCTGGCAGCTTTCCAGTGCAGGGCTTGCAATTTGACAAACAGTTTGAGAAACAGCATCACAGAAGAAGGTGGTATGTCTACCATGCAGGATGTAACCTTTATAAGTCTGAAGAAGGGAGGGTGATGGAGTGTCAATCATCTGCCAGGGATGCAACAGGTGAAACATATTGATTATAATTTGATGTATAATAACATAATACAACACACACACACCACACACACACACACAGAGAGATACATGTGCACATATTATTCAGAAGCAACAGATAATTTGAAAAATTGAAACAAAATTATTTAATCTAACCCTAACCCCAATCTTAAACTACTCTCCAAAATTCTTTTCTTTATGATATTATTAGCAAATTATGATTATGTGACAGAATCCCCAATCAAAGATTCTCTTAAGAAAAGAATTCTACAATGAATAATTCTCAGGAAATATTTTCTGAAATATTTTAAAATAGTATTGAGTAAAACAATTGTATTACTTGAGCAATGATTAAATAAACAATGGACAAAGAAATGGACAGAGACAACAAACATTGCTTCTGACAATATTAAGTAAGTTTAAAGTGACTGTCCAATCCAATTGACTTGGATGTGTGTGTGAAAGACATTTTGCTCAATATTTTCTAATTCTCGGCTGTTGGAAGAAAAAAAAGCAACCCAGATTATTCTTTTTATTTGAGAAACAGCAGTTTATTTGAGTGTTGGGGTTTCCCTCCTATATTCATGCTAGATTATTCAAGACATTTACTAAAGTGAAACTCTGTATAATATCCCAAGCAAGCTTGCTCACCATTTAAGTAGTCTTAATCCATTTCAGATACTCACTCAATTGAAATATCACCATAAAGTAATGTAACCACTTCCTACAGATGTTCATATATGAAAATTAAATTAAAACCCTTTTCTAGATAGTAGCAGAGAGATGGAGAAAATAGAAAACACTGGATGTGTGCATCACTGTCCATCTTAACTAGATCTTATAGAGATTATGATCTAAAGCATGGGGGGTTCAAACTTGATTCCTGTCTCCCACCCTCTAATCCCTAACTCAGTCACTCATTCCTTCCCGTCCCCTCTCCCCCCTTCCTTCCCTGCCTCCCTCCATGTTACGCCAGATTCAGCAACTGAATCTGGTGCAAGATGGAAACAAATGCTTGAAGACTTTAGGAATATTTATTTCAAGAATCCTTAACTTGAGGAGATGAAAGATCAGTTGTCATCCTGTGCATATTTACATGAAAGTAAACCCAACTGAACTTTTAATATGTAAACATACATAGGATTACATACCTTAGTCTGCCTTCAAAGCAGCAATTCATTTTTTATTCTATTCATGATATTCTGATCTGATTGCCTTCTTTGCTGAGAAGAAACTCCTCATAGTTTGGACCAAAGGAGCTAGGTTAGAAATCTGTTTGATAAATAAAATAAAACGAGTTGTCGAAGAAAGTAAAACAGTTTTTCCTTATTTCAGAAATATTGAGCTGTCTCTTTTGAAAATGCTATGTGAAATAGTAGTAAATTACTGTTGATTACCCAACAGTAATTGAAAAACCTGTTGTTGCAGGATGACAAAAAAGAACAAAAGTTATAAATTAAAAGCTGTTTTACAGATGATCCTTGTCTTATGACAATTGGGATCAGAATTTCCATTGCTAAACAAGGTGATTGTTAAATTAGTGGTATCTGATCTTATGACTTTTGCCATGGTTATAAGTGAATGACATAATCAGACAAACGTAGCTTTCCCACTGACTTTGCTAATCACAAGCCAACTGGAAAAGTCACAAATGAAGATCATATAGCCCTGGGATGCTGCAATCCTTATAAATATATGCCATTTGCCAAGTGCCTGAATTTTGAACTTGTGATTGTGGGGAGGGTTCGGGTTCATCTGATCAAAATTTGAACTCTTGGCAATTGGCACTTAAAACAATTGTGTGAGAATTTGGACCATTTAACTTTGAACAGTCCTCAATCAATGATTGTAAATCAAGGACTACCTGTATATTATTAGCCACTGAACTGCATATGTTTCTCAATTTTATTGTTATATTCAGATCTTGGAGATAAAACTAACATTTATGTTTAAAAAACACATAGATAATAATACACATGGACTCTTCATAAAAGGCATGCAATATTACTTCAAAAGGGAGCATTTTCAACCCAATTTCCTGAATTAGGCATCTAGTAATTTCTATCCTTGGAACTTTTCCTAGGCAACTCAATTTAATAGTCATAAACAAAGAGTGAATAACCATAATAAGAAGAGTTTTCATATAACTGTCTGAGGTCTCACAATATGCCATAACACAGTTAATCATGGTCTAGTGAATAAACCATATGTGGCAATGGTTTATAGTTGATCAAAACTCATAATCTGTAAACCTTAGTGGCTAGGTACCACAATAGAGTCCTTCCGAAAAGTAAATCTGATGCTTTGAAAATTCAAGATACTTTTCAGTTAAAAAACAGAAGAGAGACAGATTGGCTATAACAGATGAATGACATCTTCAGTGACATGTGGTTGTAAAATTATAAACATGAAAAAGAATCCTGTTTGCTAAAATAATTAGAGAAATCTTGTTAAGAGTTACAGAACTGAGTGTGCCAGCTGTATAGAGACTGTTACTAAGAGAAAAATCAAAATGAACACAAAATGAGCAAGAACAAAATATTCAGGGAAAGCATAAAGTGTAGGAGAGCAAACTTAAAACAGCACATATATTACCAAAGGCAACAAAATACACCATATGGAAGAAAAAAGCTATTCTCAACTAATTAGTGTTTAATAACAAGGAAATAGCAATCATAGCAAACAAAAAAACAAAAGCATTTGTTACGCATCAGGAAACCTATTTGGAAAACAATTGTCTCAGGTGTATCAACGTATTTGTTGTAATATACAGTTTTAATCCATGAGAAGGCTTACTCTGAAGTATGGGACATCAGGTGGTCTTTTGCACTGTGGAAAAATAGGAAGGCTGGAAGGAAGGCATTATTTTCATACCTAAAGTATGATACATTAAAGACTCATTATTTTCTTCTGGCTTGATTTTTTTTTTGTAGGCAAAACCCTATTTCAGAGCTGAACAATCTGCATTCCCAGGGCTGCAGGATTCCAACATAAATTCTAAAGACACAGAAGCAACACTGATAGTTGTTCTTGCCATAAATAAATGCTGAAACAGGGTGCAGTGAAGGGAATGGCTGGAACAATCCTGGACTCAAAACCATTTACTTCTCCAATAACCTTCTGGATGGTCTTTCTCATTTAAGTTGGCCTGGAACTCAGATTTTTTATTACTGAGTTCACACATATGTCATTTATTTAGGCTGATCATCTTCAACTGTGGTTTAACATAATGAACTAGATCATTTCCTCTCTCATTCATTTAAAATAGAAGGGAAGACAAAAAAAAACCTTGCTGAGGTCAATGAGCTAGAACATGCCACCCGGCCACTTTGAACTAGCAAAGCCCTGGATCTTTATAGCTGCTCTACTATTTCTCGAGTTGCAATCCTCCATGGACTTCCATAGATTCATTTTCACTTAACTAAATGGGGATAACTTAGTAAGTATTTATGGATCACATTGTATATATAAAATTTAGAATGTTCAAGTTATTTTTAGCACTTGCATTTTGAGAATAGGGAAAGGTGGTAGGAATCTGGGAGCAGACCACATAGAGCACATATTATTTGATACCAAATCTACTTTCTTGTTCTCAGTCTTGTCCCTGCTGCAAAGTCACCAGATCCTTAGTGGCCCTTGTCTCCAGCTGATGTTGTCAATTGACATGTTGTTTTATAGCAAGACAAAGATTCATGATCTTATTATGGATGAGATAGTCAGCCTGGCAAGTATTACTGAGACTTAAGCCCATGTTACACTGCACCAACGGATGGAAAGAGGATGTAAAACGGAGAAAAACGCTTGCCATCCGTTGATTAACGCAATGCATCCGTTCTGTACTCACTGCGTGCGTGCTTAATACGTTCTATCCGTCCAGCATCCGTCTACTGAGATTTCATCTGCTCAAAAAGTTTTGAGCTGCACAAAAATTTTTG
>BHFT01006386.1:0-15756 GCA_004320025.1 Laticauda laticaudata
ATACCTGGGCATCTGAAGATGACCGTTGCCTGACAGCATCGATGTAATGAATTTCCTGTCAGCATCGACCAT
Organism: Laticauda laticaudata; assembly: GCA_004320025.1. Lineage (NCBI taxonomy): Eukaryota > Metazoa > Chordata > Lepidosauria > Squamata > Elapidae > Laticauda > Laticauda laticaudata. The sequence continues at coordinate 73 of BHFT01006386.1, forward strand.
GGCGAAGAGGAGGTGATGCTGAGAGCCCTTGAGTTGTGATAAGTGGACCCGACTTGGCTGGAGCTTTGCAGCCACTGCTTGCCATCCTATGGCTCAAGGATGTGGGGAGCTTCACTCTACACTGCTCTGCAAACTGTTTCCAGCTTTGTTCAGTGGTGGGAACTGGAGGAGCTCTTCCTTGTATTCTTCGATGATGGCTGCACCACTTCTCGGGACAACAAAGCTGATGGTGGCTGGGTGGCACCTCCGCCATGCTGCATGCTCATGTAAGGTGGTCCCTGAGCCAGGCTGGCGCAGAGTTGAGTGCCACCTTGAGCAAGTGAGTTGCCACCTTTGGAGGCTGGGTTTGGGAAAGTTGTTCAACCTGGGTGTCAGGTGTCTGCACAATTTCATCACAAACATGCTGGAGCATCCTCATGAAGTTCTGGAACGCCCGAGTGTCCTTCGCTCCTGGATGCTCCACCATCAGCTTGTCGTAAAGTAGTACTGTGGCTCTTCTGGCAAACCATCTTTTGGAGCAGACTTTTTTTTGGGTGACCTCCTTTTCTTCCCGTAGTACTGTTCACAGAGACGTATATGTTCGCAGATGTTGCAGGAAGGAGTTGGCTGCCGAAAGGATTTATTGTCGCATCCTCGCTGGACATGGACTGGATTGCTGTGGAAGAGGAAAGATCAGTAAGGCTGCAGAGGTCTGCACAGCTGGGCGCTGGGCTGCAAAATGAGATGCGACGAGTTGCTCCCCTTTTTATAGGCAGTATGTGTGTCGCCTTTTGCATCAACTCTAGGCATCCTCTAGGCATCCTCTAGATCCTTAATATCCGAGATAGGTCCCCCTGCGAACGTTTTTTCCATTATTATAACGCTTTGTTTCTGTTTCTGCATCCCGTTTGCCTTCCGTTCCACGTCCGTTCCGCTTCCTCCCTGCGGTCGAGCGGATGATACTTGTGTGGTATGACAGCGGATGCCTAGCGGATATAGCGGATGTGCGTAACGGATGCGTAGTGAGCGTAGCAATGCAGAGGCAGACGAATGGAACATTTTCTGCCTCAAAAGTTTGGGCAGCCCCAAAACCTTTGGAGCAGATGAAACGTCAAATAAACGGATGCTGAGGATAGAGTGAAGCAAACGGGAGGCAGTGATAGATCGCATTTTCCCACGGATGGCCAAGCTGTTTTTGTCGGTTTTACATCCTCTTTGCATTCCGTTGGTGCAGTGTGACATGGCCTTTAAAACAACACAAGGTAACTATAACAAACAGAAGAATAAGGAGAGAGGTGGCAATTTAATAATATAAGTTTAACAAACTGACAGTAGTTTTATATTCTGCATATAGTTGTTCTAAGTGTGGCTTTCTACAAAAACACTCAAAAAGACATCCTAGTCAGAGGTAGGCAGTAAGTTCTCATGAGCACACAGTATGCTCCAAATAGCTCCTCAACAATCACCACCACCCTGCTAATCTTTGAGAATTTCCGTATGCTTTTATAATATATATATATATATGGATCTTTGGTTATTCGAGTTTTCTCCCGCCGTAGAATTGAAGTACTAGGCAACGTGGTTCGATGAAGTCTCCATTCATCATTCTCAGGCTGTTTCTTCAGCTCTGTGCTGCTCAGAGTAAATGTGAGCTTGCAGCTGCGCTCTCTTTAGGCTGCTAGTGGGGTGTGACTTGATGGTGGGGTTTGGCTGTGTCTGCATGGTAGGGGTTGGCTTGTGTCTGATTGGCTGGGGGTGTGTTCTGCTTAGGTGGGGGCCTTGCTGTGCTCAGGTTAAGTCTTAAGTTGCTGGGGGATTTGAGCTGTGAGCTGTGATCTTGTTGTTTGGCTTCGTGTTCGTGGTCGTGCCACATCTTTATGTGAGGTGTCAGTTTCTTTCTTGTATGGGTCAGAGGGGTTTGAAGTGGTAGTGCTGCAGCTGCAGTATGGCTTCTGGTCTCGTGGTCGGTCTCCTCTTCGTGTGTGGTGTGAGTCTTTTTTCTGCGGTGGAAGTGTGGTGGTAGATCTTGGTGGCATGTGGGTGTGGGTCCTGGTGTCATTCTTCAGTTGTAACTCGTTTATAAAAGAGAGGCAGGTTTCCAATGGTTGGTAGGCGGGAGGTATCATCTCGTTTATTCATTGCTGTGTGGGGTTTCTATCTTTATGGCTTCTCTGATTATTCTGTTGTTGAAGTGTTCGGTTTTTGGCGATGGTTCTGGTATTTTTAAAGTCAATTTCATGTCCTGTGGCTTGAGGTGTTGGACCAGGGAAGAGGTCAGTTCTTATTTTTGATTGATCTTGTGGTCCTTCAATGCGTGCACTAATTTCTTCTGTTAGTTGGTGGGGCAGGCAGTGAAGGATTTCATATACTGCTTGGTTTTCTAACTCGATTTTGTCTTTAGGTTTCTTAGGATGGTGATATTTTTCTGTTTGTGCAAGAATGCTGTTTTAAGTTGTGTTTTTGTGGAGGATCTTGCCCTGAATTTTGTCGGGGTGTAAAAAAGTTCCTTTTAATATATGGGAGGGAGGGCTTTGCCATTCTCTCTGTTTCTCTGTTTGGCTTTTGTTGGGTTTCTTTTTGGATTAGGTGGTTAACTCTTCTTTTTGGGAAATCATTGGCTGTAAGTTTACAATAGTGAGAAGTGTGTGTTCGGTTTTTACAGTGTTGTTCATCGGCCTAAGCAGAATTTTGTTCTGGAGATGAGTGTCTGCTACGGAATTGATCTTGCTGAGTGGTGGTGTGAGAGTGCTGTAGTCGCGGTTTGTATGTTGTTTTCTTCTGGTAGATGGTGTGTCTCCCAGGGAGCCATTGGATTTTTTGTATACTAAGACATCATAGGAGGAAGTTGATTGTTGGCTTCTGTTTCCATAGTGAATTGTATTTGTTGGGTGAGGCGTTGAGGTGAGTGTGAGGACGTGTGTTCAGTTTTCCTTTCCGTGTGGCCAGAAATTATGAAGGTGTCATTACGTATCTGAAGCCACGAGTTTGGGTTTGTGATCATATTTTTCCTAGAGCTTGTGTTGTTTCAAAGTGTTCCATGTAGAGGTTCGATGACAGGTGAGAGGGGTGACCCATGGGTGCTCCTTCTATTTGTCTGTATGTTTGACATTGTAGGTGAAGTTATGTATTGGATAGGGCAGTGGTTGGTAAGAATATAGGAATGTACTTGGGGGGTTGTATTTGTTTTTGGATGGCTGTCAAGGTGCTTTTTTATAGCACTTGGGTGAAGACGGGGGATATGACAATCGTAAGCTCACTAGTAGGTCGCTGGGTTGTAAGTTTTGTTTCTTTATGATCTCAATGAACTGGACATGAGTTTCCTTACCTGTGAGTTGTGGATTCTGCATAGGTCTGTAATTGTTTGGCGAGAATTTGGCTAAGTTTTGTAGAGTGAGCCTATTGGAGCTGACTAATTGGTCGTAGTGGGGTTCCTTCTTATGTGATCTTGGGGAGACCATACAGCTTAGGGCATCTGGCATGATTTTTCTCTGGGTATGATTCTTTGCTGGATTCCTTCGCTGCGGATGGGGGAGGCTTTTATTTTGGATTCTGTTGGTTTTTTTAGGTAGGTGGTGGGTCAGTGTTTAGGGGTTTGTTATGTGGGTCTTGGAGTAGGTTGGTTAACTTGGTTTGGTAGTCAGATGTATTCAAACCACTTGTTGCATGGGCCTTGTTGCTATAGGGAAGACGAGAGAGAGGAAGGGAGGGAGGAAGAGAGAGGGATATATATATATATTACTCTGAAAGCACAGAGCTGAAGAAACAAGCCTGAAGATGAGAATAGGACTTCATCGAAACGCTTGCCTAGATACTTCCAATTCTACGGCGGAGAAAACGCCGAATAACCAGAGATCCACATACAATCTCGGCGAAAACCTCAGAAAACATATATCTATATTATATATATATATATATATATTATATTATATATATTATATATATATATATATTATATAATATAATGTTTTTTCAAGCTTTCCGGGGTACTTTACATTGTGCTGTTTAGCTTCCCTTTGGGTATATATCCACGTCATTGTAGTGCTGTTAACAGTTGTAAGCAACGTTTCAGCAGAATCTCATCTGCCATCATCAGCGCTTCTGTATGGAAGTGTGTCTCACAGTTCTCTGTTTTTCAAATTTGAGCTGGTCTATTCCTGTTGCTATAAACCTGGGGTCTGTGTTCATTGGACTTGGAGTTTGATTGATTTGTGTTTCTGGTTTCTTCTGTCTGTTTTGTGGCTTGAATTGGCTGGAAGCACTCTGTTCTTGTGTTGGAGCTTTCAATGCAGGCTTGGTTCGTGTGAAAGGACGGCTGCTATTCATCAGCAAGCTGGTTCACCTGGAGTTGGAGGCATCCGAGGGAGTCTGTCTGTGCTCAGGTGTTTGTCTGTTTATTATATATATATATATGTTACACTCTCATTTTTACAAAGCAGGGGTGTGAAACTCAATTCCATTGAGGGCTGCATGAAGGTTGTGTTTGACTTAGGGGGCCAGAGTGGGCATGGCTGGGGTGGGCGTGGCCATATCAACGTCACTCATGCTGGGGACACCTGTGATGACATGAACACTCTGCCAGCCAAAAAGGGGTCCCGAGTTCCATTTTCAGCTGTGACAGTCTCCTGCAACCCTCTGCCAGTGAAAACAGAGCACCATTATTGCTGGCAGAGACTTGAAGGAGGAGGCTGTTACAGCTGAAAACAGAGCTCAAGAGTCCATTTTGGCTGGCAGAGACACCATAGAGCGGTCCTTCGCTGTTTCCAAGGCAGCCCGGTGGGCCAAATCTAAGTACCCTGTGGGCTAGATTTGGCCTGTGGGTCTTGAGTTTGACACCCCTGATCTAAAGGAAGAAGGTTTTTGAAGTGATGAAGAAATATTGTTGATATGCCCTCCAAAAAGGAGAAAAATGAGACGACGTGTTTGAAAGTACCATGATGATGCAGAATGCATGGAAGATGAAAACCTCATGGATTTCCTTTTGCTAAATGGGAAATTTGTGATCAGCCATGTCTTTATTGTAACTTTATGTGAGTAGGCAATTATCACACCTGGAAGAATATCCATGCTTCCAGGATTCTATATATTCTTAGTTCTCCAAGAAAGCTGTCCTTCCCTTCTGGTCCCCAATGTCCTTCTTTTCTTCCATGGATGCTGTCTTGAATTCGTCATCCTTCAAAGGTAAGTGAGCATGAAGAAATAACTAACAATAATTAATAAAAGTATGATGGCTTCCCAAGGAGTATTAAGTATTTTCTCCCTGGACACCAATAAAATAAAACTGAGTGAAAAGCATAAATGAAGAACAAATTGAAGTATGACAAGGTCAGGCTCACTTCCATGGTAGCAGCCGCTGGGGACAAACCCTTCAATGCAGTATATGTAATCTTTGTAATATAGAACAAGCTTCTAATGCTAAATGCTTTCATTATATTGTACTTTGAAATGTCCATGGGGATAATTCAGGGCTATGTCCTATTTTGATGTTTAAATGACACCATGGTAATAGAACTTTACTGACATATATCATGTGTTGGTAATTCAGAGAATGAAAGTCTATAAAATTTAATCATCAGGAAAGAATGGATAGCTGTAAATCAAAAGCTGAATTATTAAAACAAATGCAAACTGAATTCTCCCATGTGATGGTATAAAATAAGAAGATTAGAGTCATTCTATCATTTAGCCCAGTTATACTTTTATATTACCACTCTGGACTTCAATTACTGGGTGCTAATATTTAATCTCACAAGACTGATTTAATCATTGTTTTATTTTGTTAGTTAGTATATTTCACTATGTCTAATTAGCAGCAACAAAGCTGGTCCCTGAAGATAGAATGTATCATTTGAGGAACACTAATAGAAAAATATAGCTTGTAAAACAACAGCCATTTGGCAGAATGTAATTTTTAGTTCAAGTAGTTAATTAAATAAAGCTTACTTAAACTTTTAGGTTGTGGTTACTTCAATCAGAAATGGAGTTTTTTATCTACTAAGATGACCTTATAGTAAAACATTAATAAATAAGTAAATTTTGAAAAACTAAGTAATTTAACATATATTATAACATGCCTTTATGAGAAGTGCTGTCATTTTCCATAACATTTTAATGTGCAAAGGACTGTTTAATATTTTGTATTTGTAACTCTAGCAGATGGCATCAGGAATTAACTGTACAGTGCTAAGCCTCTAGTGCTGTTATCAGAAAAGAGTTAAAAGCTATGGTGAAGAGTGTTCTCCATCTGTTCTTAGAGGGTCATTTCTTGTCAGTCCTTCCATTCTAGAGATAGTGATGAGAAATATATGTGTACACTTGCATACATCCCCTCCTCCAAATTTACCCCAGTAATGCACAAACCAACCAAACTATGGATGAAATAAACTATCTTTATAGTACTGTACTGTGCTTTCAGAAATGTGTATATATAGGATATATTAATATACATATGATATACATATACATACATACACCAAAACACACACACACACACACACATATTTCTCAAAAAGTAGCATTTTCAAAAGAATTTTCTTCTGAATAGATGTACACAAGTTAATAAAGTTATTCCTATTTTCCATACAAGTAAAGATGAAGGAATAATTTCCTATATCCAGTCCAAGAAGTCAACGCCATTGCAATTGTCACCTTTGCCAAGTTTTTTAATATTAAAATCCTGGCTCAAATTTTCATAAAGAAAATTTTGCCTTTTAGGAAAAGAAATTGAGTGATTTATGTGGCAGGACTCATTAATCAATTTATCAAAGGATACACGTGACAGCTTGTCATATGAAGAGATATAACATTTGCTATGAGTTTCAAAGCTAAATGTCTCAGATGCCAGAATAAATGTTCACTACTTCAATTTGCATTAAGCAAATGTTTCCATGAGATGGCAGGCAAACATCTTACAATTATCCCCTCCTATACAAATAGGGGAAATGCTTATATACTTCTCATAATTATCCCTAATATGTGATAGGCTTGAAAAGTAAGCAGATCCCTATAAGTGCCTCTGTACTTGTAATTGTAGCTGGATTTTATTTAAACCCTACCTACTAACTTTTAAATTAAATATTTTGAAGACCTACCAGTTTCCCCAAAACAAAAACCTTTTTTGGGGGGTGGGGAATTCTACATTAATACAAATGTTCTTCTCTGAAAATATTACTTTTTCCTCATTCTAGATGCAATTCCACCAAGCTTTTTATGTCCAGATCGTACCTTTGCCAGATGCTATGCTTCTCTATTTTTCATATTTTTGTTTTTGACTATTTTTTCTTTTTCAGATAATACAAATACTGCATCAATAGGAACAAAGGAATAAAAATAGACAAAAATAGACAGTCAAAAACAAACTATAAAGGCACTTGTAGTTGTACTGAATTACATTTGCAATCCTTTGTATTTAGTTTGCATTTATTTTTATTTAGTTGGCTACAAATTCATATTCCACTACATTCCTAGCAGGACTCTAATCATTGTACATAATAAAGAGTACAACAATAAAATAATACAGGAATAATCTAATACAAAGAAAAACATGATTCATGAAACACTTCATACACCTATCTCTCATAATTATTCGGTCTTTGAAAACATTGCATTTTAACCCTTAATGTTACAAATCATCTTCAACCCCATGTAAAACAATTACCATAATCCCTACAAAAGATACAAGTTCACACAATGACCATTTTCAGTGCCTGCTGTCCTAGGTAAAGCCACAATTGGCACACTAACCTGAGTGTGAAGCTGATAAAATCAGCTTTTATCAGCTTTATCTTCCTGATAAAATATCTTCCTGTTTGGAATATTCAATGTCTGGAATACTCTACCTGACTCTGTGGTTTCTTCCCCAAACCCTAAAAACTTTAACCTTAGACTTTCTACTATTGACCTCACCCCTTTCCTAAGAGGTCTGTCTGTACAGGGCATGCATAAGGACACCAATGTGCCTACCATACCTGTCCTATTGTTTATTTTATTTTTCTTATATGTATCCATGTATTCATAACTATGTTTTTACTTATATCAATTATCTTGTAAGCAATTGACAACCCCCCCAAAAAAATCATAGCCATCCAATGGAATGTAGAGTATAGGAGTAGCTCAGCTTGCAGACATATTCTTCATGAAGGAATACAACCCTATGAAGAGCTAAAATTGGCACTGACCAAGAATCAGCAACCTTTGAATTAAAAAGCTGTTTCATCTTGCTTTGTTTGGCCGTGAGACTGTAATGCTCTTCTAGGTCCTGGCAATCATCAAGCCCTAAGCCAAGACATCTACTGTATCTTTATCCATTCAGCCTGAACAGAGATGTAAAAGTTGGGTATCATCAGCATATTAATGATACTTTCCCCAAAATGGACAATTGACCTCATCTAGAAGCTTCATGTAGATATAATTTAGGACTCCCGAGATAGATTTCATTAATTGATGGGATCTGATTACATGGCTCCTGGATCTCAGGGGATGGGTAGAAATTATCAGAGAGAGAGTTGGTCCAGAAAATTACCTGGTCACATATCTGAAGGGCTTTATAAGTAAACTTTCAACCAGAACAATTTCTTACATTTTTAAATACCATCGATGCAAAGAAAAATGCAGTTTGGTTATCTACTGATTTGCAACAATAAATTTGACAGCTAAAAATAACAACAAAAAAGAATGAATTTCTTGTGTACAAATCATTTTTATTTCAATCAATGATGTCATTAATTGCCACCAAACCCTCCTAAGCTGATCACTAGAGGTAAAGATATATTTAATCATATGTATTGGAGATCCTATTGGAGAAATATTGCAAGACATAGAAATGGTGCAACAGCATCTAATTAGAACAAATACAGTTGAATGAGCTAGGATATTCTTAAGGCAATTTTGTTCAGCCAGTTCCAAACGACTGTAGCAGGGAATAGATATATTTCCATGGATCCATTTGGTGAATATTTTGTATCTATATGAACTTTGTTGTTCAATTTAAACCAAGTCTATATCACTGGAAGAAAGGTTGAACTATGTGCTCCAATAAACCAAACCAGGACAAATAGTTCTTATTGATTATTGTTTGCAATTAGCTTAAGACCCATTTCTTTCAATGGCTGTATTTATAGTGTAACAGTCTGACTCTCAGAAGATTATTTCCTATCAATACTTTAGCACTAAATCCTCAAGGGTTTCAGGGGGTTGTGGCCTCTTCGTGTTTTTCCTGCACATCACAGCATATTCCCCTCGGTTTCTATGTATACCAGGCTGTGACAAAGCTGAAGCTACATGCTACCTGCCAAGTCCAGTACTGATAATTTCAATTATTATTTGAAACTGCTTCCTACTGAAAACAGCAGAAAACTCTGAAAAGGGATAACACTGTGAAAAAAACACTTTTTATTGATTAGATGTAGAAGTAGTTTCTTGGATTCCTGAGAATTAAATTATAAATTTCAACAGCAAGATAGAAAAATTATATTCATTTTTAAAATGGATTTTAAATCTAGGGTTCACAATATTGTATTTATATGAGCCATGGAACATAGTTTCTACTAAACTACTTACAGCAGTGCGATTTAAAAAATGCCAAATTTATATTCAAAATAACCTTAAAAGTCACCCTGTAAAACATATTTCTCCCATAAATCTTCATTTTCATTTTGCCATTTCATAATCTCAATGTAGGATCATTTATTTAGTAACATCTCGTTCCCTTATTTGGGTATCAGTTAAATTTATGGAATGCAGAGAAAGAATGAGAGTTGCTATGTACAGAATGTGCTCAAGTCAGGAGATGGAAAATAGATAAGACTCAGCCTTGAATAGTGGGTCATATCAGGGAGTGAATGGTCCCTGTGGGCCCCAGAACCCAGGAATGCAGCTCTGTTGCTAGGGAACCATATTGATCCTCTTCAGTGCCTTTGCAGACAGTTTCATCTGCTCTCACATACCATCATTCACAGCAAGGCAGTTGTGAGATAGCTTGGATTTAATATTTATGAAGTAGCCATTTTAAACATTTGGCTTTAAATCTAGCCTTTCCTTTCCTATTCTTTCCCTGTTTTAATTAGCTTCTTCTTTGGTGTTACCTGCTGTTAGCAATATATTTTTCTCTTTGAATGCCAATAAATGTGCAACTATTTTCTTTTAGCCTTGGCAGTAAGAAAAGCCCAAATCCTATGACTGTTGACTGCAATGGATCATGTTTTCAGATGAATGGTTCCACCACTTAAATCTCTCTCTCTCTATTTCTCTCTTTCCGCTTCCTTCCAGTATGGATTATTCTGAATTAATGAGTCTGAAAGGAGTGGGAAAAAAACCCCTAAATCTGGAAATAAAAAATTTAAACTTTATTACAGAGATGCCAATGAACCTTGAATCAGATTCTATGTGACAATGCATAAGATGAGTCCTAAACAGGGAAAAAGTAAGTTGAATTTTCCTGAAAACTGAAAGCATGAAAGAGGATTACTGATAAAATGCTACAGGTATTTAGGAGGGCATCAATTACCAACAGCTTATTCAGTGATGATTCAAAATTACAATGGCATTGAAAGGGAGATTTTCCAGTCAATGGAAGCCAGCAGGAACTCTTGAGTTGCAGTCATATAACATAACACTTAAAGAGTATTTCCATACTAAGGATAATATCAAGTAGCTACAATTTTAGAGTTGTAGTTGAATGGCCACAGTCAGAGCAGATGAACTAGGATGGTGAAGTCAGATGAAGTTTCACATTATGACCATGTCATTTAGGGTTAGGGTTGCCAGTCCCAATTGTGGTCAGTAAGTAAGGACTACTAGTATAAAAATAAAATGTACAAAAGTACTACAAGTACAAAAATAAATTAATATCATGCTATGGACTGAATTAGCCTGCACTTATACAGGAATTATCAAACATACTTGATTTAATTATTATTTTATTTTGTTATAACTAATTTTTGAACTGCAGAGTAAATTTAAAATTGCTGGAGTCTTTGCATATGCATATATACATGAGTAAATAAAAATGGGAAAACTTGTATATTCATATTCAAAATCACATGAAAATTATGTTTTTAGTAATATGTGTAGCACTTATATTTATATATAGTATATAAGTGTGTGTGTATGTGTGTTTGTGCATGTGAGGGAGAGAGAGAGAGAGGAAGGGAGGGAGGAAGAGAGAGGGACGAAAAGGCGAGGCGTAGGAAGAGAGAGGGAATTATCTACTATATAATATAAATATACTACTATAATAATATATATATATATATATATATAATATATATATATATATATATATATATATATATATAATGTTTTTCAAGCTTTCGCGCGTACTTACATTGTTGCTGTTTATGCTTCCTTCTGGGTTTATCCCACGTCATTTAGTGCTGTTAAAGTATCGTTGTAGCACACGTTTCAGCAGAATCCCATCTGCCATCATCAGGCTTCTGTAGGATGTGGGTCTCACAGCTCCTGTTTTCAAATTTGAGCTGGTCCATTCTGAATTGGCTATGAGCCTGGGTCTGTGTTCATTGGACTTGGAGTTTGATTGATTTGGTCTGTTTCTGGTTTCATTCTGTCTGTTTGTGGCTTTGATTGGCTGGCGCAACCCTCTGTTCTTGTGTGTGAGGCTTTCAGTGCAGCTTGCTCCATGTGGAAAGGACGGCTTGCTCTTCATTAGCAAGCTGCTCTTCATTAGCAACGTGGTTTCACCTAGTGTCCTGGTGGGGGGTGTTTTGAGTTGGAGCTATCAGAGAGTCTGTTTGTGCCCAGTTGTTGCTCGGCTTGTGGGTGGTAGAGATCTTTCTATTTGAGAGTGCAGGTCCAAATGATTGACGACTGCTGAATCATCTCTTCTATTTCATGCTTTCAGGTCTTTTTTAATCTCTATGGCTTCTCTGATGATTCTGTGGTTGGGGTTTTCTATAGTGGCTAGGGTTTTAGTGCCATTGAAGTTTTATGGTGTGACCTGTGTGTTTCATGTTGTTCGGACTAGTGAGAAGGTGTGTTCCAGCTTTTTTACTGCATTTTTGTGTCATCTAGCGCGGTACTTATTCTTCTATTGGTCTGTCCAATGTATGTGGCCGGGCAGCGATGTACAGGGAATTTCGTATATGCCTTGGTTTCCAGGTCAATTTGTTCGTTTGGGGTTCCTCAGGATGGCTGCTCTATTTTTTTGTCTGTTTTGAAGGCAGTCTGATGTGAGCCTGTGTGAGTATCTTACTGATTTTATCTGTAGTACCTCTTATGGTAGGGCAAGACAGCTTTTCATAGTCTGTTGTCTTCTAGGTCTCTGTTATGTCCTTGGTGTATTTTTGTTGGATTCAGGTTGGTGATTTGTTTTTGTGGAAGCCATTGGCTGTCAATTACTTCAGCAGGGTGCATAGTTCAGTCTTATATAGTGTCTTGTCTGCCAGCGTTTGGTTCTGGTAATCAGTGCAGTGTTTCGCCACGGAATTTATCTGTGCTGGATTCTGGTGGGACAAGTAGGGCGTGCGTCTGAGGTAGCGGTTTTGTGTGTGTTTTCTTGTATTATCCTTGCTCTGTGTCCCAGTGTGTCATCTGTTCTTTTGTAGATTAGTACATCTAGGAATGGTAGTTGTTTGCTTTATTCCGTCTTCCATGGTGAACATTCATTTGGGGTGTGTGTTGTTTAGGTGTGTTAGGAAATTGTTTAGGTTTTCTTTTCCATGCTCAATAGGCGCCAAACTCAACTAACAAAGTGTGTGCTTCATCGATGTATCTTAGCCATAGTTTGGGTTTGTGGGTGGCATTAGCCAGGGCTCTGGATTCGAATATATTCTTCTATCTTATCTCTATCCCATTCCGTATTATTTTGCCAAAGTATAATTGAAAATATAGAATTGCCCTATATTTATGTATTGTGGTAACTTTGTTACAAGCAGGTACATAATAACACTTGGCATTTGGAATCTATATATAAATTTTTGAAAGCACCCACACACTTATTCTTGTAAGACAGACCCAGCTTTATTGTGGTTTTAAAATTTAAGCTTAGAAAGCAGAGATTAATCTATGAAAATTCACATCACCTCTGGTATCAACAGACTTGAATACATAACACTAAGTCATTAAACAGCAACAAATCTTGGCTTTCTTTTAGGGCCCAGATTTATCTTTTCATTTGCTCTGGTTCCTCTTATGGACAATTGGTGCATTCTTGGACATGCCTGTATTTGCAGTAGCTCAGAAGTAAGCAACTGCGTTGTTGAATTAAAAGTAATCCATCAGCAGTGTTCTGTGTTGCCTACTTTCTGCTCAACTATTTCTTTGGAAGCTGTTTTCCTTGCAAATTGAATTTTGTTTATGAGTTTACTTCTTTGTATAAAGAGCAAACAATGTCACTTACATTTCTCCAAATCAGTACAAATTGTTTAAGGCAAAATAAATTTAGGAGGAGCACTTGTCCATTCCAAAATGTTCTCTATGACCTTTAAATTTCTGCTGTCAGAACAATATGTTTTTTACAACCTGTTACCTTTATAACATTTATAGTTATAAATTCTGAATGACTGTGTGTTTAACTTTAACCCTGCTTGAGGTTACTTTCCTGATTTGTTTCATTAGCCTGGTAGAATTTCATTTTCACATTTTAAAGGGTTGGCTTCCACTTTTTCCAAAATCAGAGCTAAAAAGAAAATCTAATTAAGGTAAGAGAACAGAGATTTTGAAAATGCCTTTCAAGACTGAAATATATTTAAGACATCACTATGCCCTGTTGTGTTTGTATTAAAGAACACTCTTTCAGTATTGAAACTTCCTTTCTCCTGTAATTTTATAAAACACATTCAGTATTGTATTACTATGTCTTAACATAGCCTATGTATCTCACTAAAGTCTAAATGCTACATATACCACACTTTATAGGCATCCATGGTTGTTTTAAAAATTGGTATAGCATTCTCATCTTATTCACTGATCACTTTACACTCTGATTATCTGTTTTGGACATCTGGTTTTTGCACTCCCCATTATATGGCTACATCCTTTCTGTCTTTCTTGCAGTAAACAGTTTGATTTACCCCAATTCTGAATTATTATCAGAAATCACAAGATTCATTATTTTCAAAAGCATAGTCTGCATGACAAATAGAGGATTGATGGATGGAAGCAATTGGAAGGATTGAATAAAAAGTACTGCATATTTCGCATTAACTATGAAATAATATTTTAAGTAGAGATCTCTCATTTTTGTTTTATTAGGAATATACAAATGACAGATCAATAGGGAGTCCTCTTTTTGTGAGACTCTTTTGCAGGATCCAATCTGGGTCAGTGCCTGGGACCAGGGTCTTCCAAGCTTTTGGACTCATTCTGGAGCTCATCTTCAGGAAATTTCTCTCTAACAGAGTGTGGGCTGCTCTGTGTATAGTATTTTATAATCCCTATTGTATGTGGCTTTTTAGATGCTGATTGGGATGTGTGTGGGGTTTTTTTTCCCCATAACATTTGGCTACATGGTTGTATGCCTGTATGAGAGAAAAACTCAAACTGTTTCTTTGCTTCCATTGAGCATACAGTTCACCAGATGCACAATTAGTCGGGCAATCAGGCTTATGAAAACAGATTGCCTTGTGACACATAATTCTGACAGGCTGATTTAGACTTTTGCTTCAGTCTTGGAGGGATAGATTCTATTAGTCGCTTAGCAGAGTGTTTCCAAATTTGATTTTCAGCATTTGCAAGATGTGTCCTTAATAGTAACTGATTTTAAATAATGAAACATAAAGCCAATGCATGCTTCAGGTCTGCCATTAACTGATAGTTAAAATGCCATAGAATTCGTATTATTTTCCTGCAGTCGTATTATTTCACATGTCACGTTTTTAAATTGCTTTGGTGAATAACACCAAGATCTACTTTTTAACAAATTATAAAAGAACTCCCATCAATTTGGAAACATTTGAGTTTTAATGAACAACTATTTAATGTTAGTTGAAAAGGAATGCCTTTATACAATAACATATAACAATTCATGCATCTTGTCATCTTTTCTATTGGTATCAGCTGGAATGAAAGTTACTCAACTGATGTTATAGCTGCTCAAAAGAAAGCTAAGTATGTTTTACTGGAAGCCTTATTTTTTTATTCTTTATTTTCTAAGATTCTTGTACTGAATACACTTGAATTCAAATTTTCATATTTAGAACAAACATTTTCTTATCACTATTCAGAACAGTCGGTTTCTTTATTATAGGTTATCCAACATTTGACCAATTAGTAGAAATTACTACTGTGAACTTTTAAGGAAACAAATTAGGAAACAAATACAACAGCATTATAAAAAGCACAAGAAAACCTCTACTTCTATTCTCTTATTGCCTATTACTATGTATACATTCATTAAGCCCATGTCCCACTGCACCAGCAGATGCAAAGAGGATGTAAAATGGACAAAAAAGTTTGCCATCCATTGGAAAACGCGATGCATCCATTGTGTACTCATTGCATACGTGTTTCATATGCTCTATCCATCCAGCATCCATCCACTGAGATTTCATCCGTGCAAGAAGTTTTGAACTGCACAAAACTTTTTGAGCAGATGAACTTTCTGCCGCGTATGATGTACATCCGCGACATATACGGGCAACAAACGTTCTATGTCCGTTATCATCTGTTAAATGTCTGCTGTATTCTCTCGGCATCCTCTGGCCATCCTCGCAACTCACATCCGCTCCAGCTGAAAATGGAAAGAGGGAGGAA
>BHFT01006387.1:0-108833 GCA_004320025.1 Laticauda laticaudata
GGAAACCGCTGCCGCCTAAAAAAATGTACGCGGTGGGGAGCCTGGCACAAATCGGCCCGGAAACCCCCGCACAGAGCCCTGGCGCCAAGAGAAACAGGCGGGAGGGAGACAGAGGGAGTGCAGGCCGGGCGACCAGGGCGGAGGTGGGAAGTAGCGGAAGAACCGGCCAAAAGCCCAGCGCGGACGGCCCCGCCCCCACCAGCCCCACCGCCCAGGCCAGCGAGTGGGGGCGCCGGGGGGGTGCCCGACACAGGAGAAGGGAGCGGAAAGCAGGAGGAGGGGAATGACCGCCCCAGAGGAGAACAGGGGGGCCCTCCACGGCCCACACCCACCACCAGGGCCACAGAACGGGAGAAGGGTGGAATCCCACCACGGACCGGCACCCCAGGCCCGAGACCACCGAGGGGCAACCTAGTGCAGCAACAGGGCGCGGGGGGGGCCAAAGCGGGCAGAGGCGGCTAAACCCACGGGCGCGGCCAGGGGCAGAGAAACAGGGAGAATGGATGGACGGCGCATGAGGCAAGTGACAGTGTGAATTGGCTGACGAGGCATGCGAAGGGACAGAACTCGAAGCGCATGGTGGGCACCCGTGAAGCCCGCCTGGTCCCAAACGGGCCGAACGAGAAGGGCAGCGGGCTCCCAAGTGGGCGAAGAAGCAAGAGCGACCGTGGCAGGGGAACCGTGGCAAAGGTCCAGAGAGAAAGGGTGGAAAAGGAGGAGAAGGAGGGGAAGAAAAATGGCGCTCCGGATGGGCCGCGCGGCTGCATCCAAGGGGGGTGAGACCTGAAGGTGCAAACGCAGGAAAGAAGGGAAGGGCATGGCGTCAAGGTGCCCGGCCCCCCGGGGGAGCGGAGCGGAGGGAGCACAAGCGGACGAAGGGGATGAGGCGGGAGGAAACGGGGAAAAGGCACAGGCCAGCGGGCAAGTCAAGAGAAGACCCAGGGCCACCCCGTCAGCCTCAGGCACGCAGGGGAGAACAAGAAGAGACAACAGGGGCGCAGGGGAGAAAAAGCCCGTGGAGGGCCTGCAGAGCCACAGCGGGGAAACAGAGAAAGAGGGAGGGGGCCACAGACCGGCGAGAAGCAAAGCAGGCAGAGAGCAAGTCCGACGGGGGCGGGGCCTCCAACGGAGGGGGCATGCGGTGGCGCGTCCCGTCGGGCGGTCAGTAGCCCGGAAGGGCGCAAGAAGGGTGCGCCCGTCCCGCCCAACTGCAGGGGGCCGGCCCGGCCCCCGTCCCCCTGCCCGTCGCAGGAGCCCAAAGAAGGCGAACCAAGGAAAGTGGAAGGACAAGGCCCACCCAAGCGTCGGGGCGGGCGCAAAAGGGGCGGACAGGGGGGGGAACCACGCAGAGGGGGAGCGGAAAAGCAGGGCAAGGGGTGGACAGGAAGGAGTAGCAAATGACGGAAAGACGGCGTAGCAGGAACCCCTAAGCGTGCGGGTCGAGGCGAGCCAAACCCAAAGCCGGAACCAGGCGGGGGGAGGCTGTCCAACGCGGAACCCCGCGGAGCGTAGTCGGGACGGTTGCAAAAAGCGTCAACCTCGGCACGGGGGGACCCAAAGGGGGGCGGAGCCAGGTGGGCGACGAGGGTGGCCAAAGGACACGAAAGTTGAGGGCCGAGAATGAGCGCACAGCCTGAGGCGCCCGGGTGCCAGCGTGGTCCAAAGCGGCGATCAGGGAGGGTCACCCACATGAGTGGTAAGCAGGAAGGAGGAGGGGGGGGGAAAAAGTGCGTGCAACAGCAAGCGGCGGCACCGGGGCCGAGGTGTGCTCGACTCGCCGGGGGGGTGGGGTGCGAAATGACTGGTCTGGGATGAGCGGGTGCAGGGAAAGAGTGGTCTCCTCCCAGGAAAGGACTGCCAGCGGGTGAAAAAGAGTGGCAGAGGGCGCATGTACAAGGTGCACAAAGCCGATGAAGGATGTGGCGGAGCGGGACAAGTTCACAGCTGGCGATAGACGGAAGAGTCAAGTCCAAAACTGAAGACTGAGAACCAGTGAGGGGGCGAGGTCACCACAAACGGAGGAACAAACCAGAGGTGAGGAAAACGGAAACCGGGGTGGCAGGCCCCGGTGGGAAAGCGGATTGCGTGAGGAGGAAGGGGGCAGCGGACAGGGAGGAGGGAGCGGGGTGGGCGGGGGCGGAAACGGGGAAGGGACCAGGCGTGCGGGCAGGCGAGGAAACCCAGGGCCCACCCCCGTAGGCATCCGAGGCAGCAGGAAACATAAGGGAGCAACAGGGCACGGGACAAAAGCCCGTGAGCCCGGGGGCCCGGGAAAACAGGATGCAAAAAAGGGGGCGCACAACCCTGGCGGAAGCAAAACGCGCAGAAGCGAGGTGCAAGGTCGGTAGCGGGGCGGGCAGCCGCCGAGGGGGGTGGCGCGTGAGTGGGAAGCGGCAAGTTCCGAGTCCTGCCCGGCGGAATGCGGGACATGCCCGAACGGACCACCCGGCCACAGGCCGATCAGGGAAAAAAGGGTGAGGGGGGAAGGAGACGCCCGCAGAAAAGCGTGAGCCCCGGCCGGGCCGCGAAGGAAAAGGCAGGCCAAGTCTGCCGGGTGGGAGGGGGGGGAGCCAAGGGAAAGCGGGCCCCAACGCGGGCGCCGGACAAACTGAGAGGCAGGAGCAGGCGCCCACACCCCGTGCCGCGGCATCCGAGCCCGGGCGTGGAAGCCCAACGAGGGTGCAGCACAGGGACGGCGGGACCGCAGCGGTGGACGTCACGGAGCGAGCAGAAGGGAAGTGGGGAGCGTGAAAAGCGGTGGTGAAAAGGCGGTGCGCGCAGAGCGCGCGCCCTCACCGAAACGGGGGGACAACAGTGGAAGTCCCACCAAACGGCAACGCCCAGAAGGCGCACCACGGCCCCCCAGCGTAAAAAGGGGCAAGTGAGACCCGGGACTAGAGGAAAGGGAAAGGAGGGGGGGGGGCGGAGGGGGAACAGCATAGAGAACCGGCAGGGAAGAGGGGATAGGACCAGGCAGCCTGCAAAGAGGGCAGGGGGGAGTCCGCGCGCGCTCGTCGTCGTCGCGCCGCGTCGCGCGCGCCGTCCGACGCGCGCTCGCGCGGCGCTCGCGCTCGCCGCGCGCTCGCGCCGCTCGCCGCCCCCCCCCCCCCCCCCCCAGGGGGGCAGAAGGCCAAGAACAATAAGCGGGGGCATGAAAGGGAAAACCACCGAGGCGTCGGGACATGAGGACTGGAGGGGAGGGCATAGAGCAGGGAAGCGCGGAGCGAGAAGCATGAGCACATGAAACAGGAGGAAGCACCCAAACCGGCCCAGCAAGGGACCCCGTGGTGCGTGGCATCGGAGAGTGAAGGAGGAAGAGAGAAAGGGAAAGGAGCGAAGGAGAGGAGAGGGCGAGCCGTGGGGGAGAACAGGCCCCGGAGTAATGTCGGGCGGCGCAGAAGTGAGCACGCTAACAGGCGGAGCCGGCATGGGGGGCGGGGGGCGGTATCGCGTCGCCTGTCGCCGCCGGGGGGGGGTGAGAAGAGACAAAGCCAAACCAGACCAAACCACAGGACGCTCAGCAGTGAAGGAGATCAACGTCGAGAAAGAACCAGAGGAAAGGAAAGGCGCGCCAACAAAGCGAGAAACAGCGCCTGCTCCTAGCTCCGCGCAACGGTAGCCGTCGCATCCACGTGGCAAACCGCGCCAGAAGCAGACAGGCGAAACCGGAGGAAGTGCGGGGGAACAGCAGTCCGGAATGGAGCAATATGCCTGGTAGAAAGCCCGACAGAGCTGCAAGTCAATGCCGTATGACATCAACGAAGCAGGCACACGAACCAAAGGGAACGGCAGGAAACAACAGTAGGTGCGACAGGAACCCTGGCGAGCCAAAAACCAGGGGGGAGAGAGGAGAGAAGAAGAGAGAGAGAGAGAGGACGAAGAGAGAGAAGAGAAGACGAGAAGAGAGAGAGAGAAGAGAGAGAGAGAAGAGAGAGAAGACTACAAAAACACCAAAGGAAAGTATAGACGCAGTGAAAAACGGTCGTCAAGCCATGATGAAACCAGGCCCGGTGGCCCGCGTATGGGAAACGACAAGACAAAAAAACCAACCGAATGGGGGGGTAAACGGTCACGTAGGACAAGGTCGTGCCAAACGAGCACCGTGGAAGACGGGGCAGCGCGGGGAAGGCGGAGGTGAGAGGTGGGAGTGCAACGTCGGAACAACCAGGAGGGAGGGAGAGCCGAGGCGCCAAAACAAGGTGAACAACAGCCAGGGCAAGCGAAAACTGACTGCTGCGACAGCCGCCGGAGGAAAACACGGACCACAAGCAGGCCACGGCTGCGAACAAGCAGCGCTGCAGAAACAGGAAGAAAGGAAGACTTAGACAGATGTGGCAAAACCAACGGATCCCGGAACTATGCAGTGGGGCCGGCCAGAGTGGGCCAAAGCGCGCCCACCGCTGGGCGCCACAACCACACCCAGAAGACGTGAGCCTGCCCTGCGAGCCAGGAAGGGCAGGCCAGGGAGGGAGCAGCAGGCCCCACCTTAAACGTGCGTGGTCCCGGCCAGACGGGGGAAACCGGCTGTCAGAGGAGGCCCGCCAAGGAACCAAGACAGGCAGGGGAGTAGAAGGTGCAACGTCAAAAAGAGTAACGAGCACACACACGCACAGAGGCCCAGAACCCAGAGAAACTGGACAAACAAAAGAAGGCACGACGGGGCGCCGCACAGGGCGGGGCGGCAAACAACGCCGGGGGAACCTGGTGGCCCACCGCGACAAAAAAGGGACAGGCCCGGGGGCCCCCGAACCCAGGTGGCGCCCGAGCGCCGCCCTCAGGGCCAGAGAATAGGGGGCAGGCCGGGGCCTGCCGCGAAGGCCCACCAGAACGGTACCCGGCCCCAGGTGCCCCACAGCCACCAAACCAGACTCCCACGCCCTGTCAGCGGCCAACGGTCCCCGCAAAGCAGAGCCAACAGGGCAGGACACCAAGGGCAAGGGTAAATAAAGCGGGTGGGCAGCCGGGGGAACCGACACCACGAGGGGACGAGAGACATGGACTGACTCGACGGCAAGCGAGACACTGGACGGAGCCAAGAACAACCGACGACCTTGACAAATGCAGGAACTGGGCAAACGGAAAGCACCTGCGCAAAGATGGGAAACAATGGCAGCTCAGGGAAAGCAGACACACGCAACGGCACAGCTAATAAACAGAAGCAGTGAAAGAAAAAAGCAAAACCAAAACAGGAGAGGAGAGAAAAAAGCGGAACCAAACGGCAGCCGCGTGCGTGGAAAGCACGGTGGTAAAAAAAAACACGCCCGCATGGGAAAATGGAGTAAAATCAGTGGGAAAAAAAACACGTGATGCAGCGGTAAAGGAACCGAGGACCTCAGGCGTGGAGCACGAAAGGCAGCACAAAGATTAGGGACTGAAAAACCCGTAGAAAGCCACATCCTGGAAGACCGCAACAAGGTGGTAGGCCACCACAGGAAAAAAAAAGTGAGACGGGTGGAAAAAGTGGCCAAAGAAGAGCAACTAAGAGGGGCCAAAGAGGAACGAAAACAAGAAGGGTGCAGCGGGGGTGGGGCGAGCCTGTAAAAAAGAAGAAGAAGGACAAGTAGCAGGAGGGCATAGTGTACGTGAAGGCACGCAACCCTGACCCGGCGCCCCGCACCGCTGAGTGGTAAGCACCCAAACAAAACATGCCACCCGACACCCGGGGTGTGCGACAGCCAAAAAAAGCGGGGGGCACCGGGAAGGTCACCGGTGCACCGGTCGGAGGCCGACCGGAGAGACGGGAGGGCAGAAGACCCAGTGAAGGGGGAGAGGAGACCACACGGCGACCTGACCAGTCAGGGCTAGGACGACCAGGAGACCAGCCAAAACAGAAACCACAGGAAGTGAGAGACACCAGAACCCAGGATGTAGGACGACAATAAAAAGAAGCAGGCGTGGGCGGTCGACAAGGCGTGGGCGCAAACGCCCGCTGGGACCCGGGGTGCCAGCGGGGCTGAAGGAAGGAAAGCAGGCCGGGGTCGCCGTGCAACCCAGGGCGTCCCGAGCGGGTCCCCCGAAGGTGCCGTGAGAGAAGAGGGGGGCCCGGGCTGCCGCGAAGGCCCAAGATGACGGGACGGCCCCAGGCCTCCCCAAGCCGACGCCCACTCCGGCAGCTGGCTCGACCGCCCCCCAAGTGCCCAGAAGCCAGCCCAACAGGGCAGGACAGCGCAGCCTAAGCCACAGTGCCAACTAACGGCAAGCGTCAGTGAGTGTGGACACTGCAGGGCAAAAACAAACCCGGGAGAAAGGAAAGCAGAGGAAAAGAAGGAAACCATGCGCTGCCCCAAGGCAGTCGCGCAGCCTGGGGAAACAGTCGCGCGGACAAGGGGCCCAAGGGTAAACAACAAGCCAAGAGGGAGAGCGGCGGTAGGCCGCCCCACGCGGGAGCCAGCCGAAGACGATGGCAGGAAGGGACCGTGGGACCGGAGAGGCACGGGCCAAAAAAACCCAGGCGCCGGAGCGGTCTGGTCACCGCAGAAGCCCCAGAAACCAACACTCTACGGGTGCAAGCCAGCATGAGCCCGCGTGCAGAAGGCTCACCCTGGGGCCACACGGGCCAGAGCCATGTGATAAGCAGAAGCGCCAGCTGTGCAAACCACAAACCCAGGAGGCCGCAAATAAGGGGAAACCTGAAGGGTGCCGGCGTGGTGCAGGCCAGGGTGTGAGGTAAAAAAAAACGTTACGACCGGGGGACATGCGGGGGGTGGCCACGGGAAGGAAGCAAAAAGTACCGTGTCCCTCCCCACTCCGGGGGAAGAAGACAAAAGCCACGAACCTGGCGTGCCAGCCCAGCCCTGATGGGAGCAACAAAGAGACCCACCCAAGCAGCGGGACGCGGAGGGAAGAGGGGGCGGCCAGGCAGAGAATGGAGGGCCGGGTCCGAAACGACTCCAACGCCAGGAAACGGGCAAGACCGCTAAGCCCACCGCTGCTCGCACCCCCAGCCGGGGTAGCGCGAAGGGGAAAAAACGGTCGAGGGGCCAGAAAGATATGGGCAGGAGCAAAAACGAGGAAGGTGTGGTGAAAGGAAGAAGCAGGCACAACAAATCCGGTAAAGGGCCGTCCGCAGCAGTGCACGAGGCGCGCAGCGGCGACCAGGGGAGCCAGGAGCCCTAGGCGGGAACCTGGAGCTGTACCACGGCGGGGGAAAGGAGGGGGGGAAAGCGCCACGGTGAGCAGTCCGCGGGTACCCCCAAAGGACAGCAGAGCGTGGAAAAACAACGGGACAAAAACCAGTCGTGGATGCAACGAGAGACAGAATGAACAGAACGGGAAGGGACGGGAGCAGCCAGCCCGCGCCGCAAGTCAGGAAGACGACCATAACCAGGCCAGAGAAATGGCTGGCCCCTGCTGCGGAAAAAGCCGCCACGGGGAGCACCCACAACGGCGTGGATGGAAAAGCGGGCCAACAAGGCGCCGAAGCTAGAGGGGAGGCTGCTTGAGAATGGAAGTGAGAGAGTGTAAGCGTAGAAGGCGTCCGGCGCCGCGTGGCCAAGGGAAACCACGGGCCGCGGAGCCAACGCGAGGACGCACTGGTCTCTGCAGGCAATAAGGTAGAGACAGAGTGAGCCGGGTGGCAAACAAAGACAAGTGCGGAGGGAGTGGCGCCACACGACCACCGCCGCACCGCGGGGAAGGGAAGCAGGGCAGGCGAAGGATAAACAGGGAGGAACGAGGGAGAAGCTGGCAGGCCCAGGAGCGGCGTGTGCAGGAAGGTGCAAAAGAACCACAGACCTGCAGGACCCGGCAACCATAGAAAAGGAGCGGGGTGCCAACACCGGAAGTGGGATGCAGGGGAGGGGCATAACGGGGAAAAATGAGCGGTCCCAGGCCCAGTGCCAGCCGGGGACTGTCCAAAGACCACGAACAGCGGCGGGTAATAACCCCAAATCCCGAGCACGGAAAGCGGCATACCGAAGGTGATAACAGAGGGTTGGCAGGGCCGGAGCTCCGGCCGGCACCAATGATGGAGGGGGGGGAGCAGAAGGATGTCGTCAAGGCGACCAAAGAGAAATAGCTGCCACCGAGGAGCAAAAGGAGAGAGACACTAGGGGGGGAGGCCAGCAGGGCGGACAAGCGGGAAAAACTGGGTAGGAAAAGGGGAGGAGGTGGGCGAGAACGGCAAATACAAACCTGACGTGGCCCCACCCCCAGCTGTGCTGGCGGCCGCCACAGGCCCGCGGAGCGCGTGGGGGCGCGGGGCCGAGCACAGAAACAGAGCGTGAAAAGCAGGGAGGTGCGGGAGAGGAAGGGAGTGCAGAAGCGCCCCAGCCACATCCCAGAACGGGAGGAAAAAAAGAAGCCACCACGAGCCACAGGCCGTGATGAGAGGCAAGACTCGACCTTCGAGGCGACCACACCACGTCCCCAAGGTCACGTGAAAAACTGGGGGAAATCAAGACACCGTAACGCGTAAAGGGGTGCCCACCGGTGGCAGGAGTAGGGGGAGTGAGGCCGCGAGGGTGCCGCACGCAGAAGCGGCTGGAAGAGCTGGGGGAGAGAAGGTAAGGAGCCAAACACCGTCGGAGGTCCCATGAGGGAGAGGCGGAAAGGGAGGCCTGGCCGGCCAACAAGCGTCAGTGGGAAAACACCCCCGGTGCGTGGGGCGGGGCCGCGTGCTGGAGCAACAAAAGGCAGAGTGGGGGGGACGGGGGGGAGGCGCCAGCCAAGGCTGGCTCAACGCCGAAGAGCAGCCAGCGCACCGGCGCCAACCGTGGAAGAAAAAGAGGAGAGGGAGCCTGTCCGCTAAACCAAGCAAAATGGGGTGTAGCCCACCAAAGAGGCCCCCACGACGAGTGCGCTAGGAGGGAAGGGGGGCATGTGCGAGAACAAGAGGCCGGCACACACACAAACGAGGGCAACTGCAACGGCCTGGTGGATGCCCCCAAAGACAGCCCGGGGTGGCGACGATCGAGGAGGGCAGGCAGCAACAGGGGAACCAGGATGTGCCAAACGTGAAAGTGAAGACTGGTGGACTAACAACGGTCAGTGTCCACAAGGCGCCCAAGGTGCCAAGGGGGACACCCCGGGGCGAACCCATCGTGCGGTGGGTCAAGAAAGGAAAATGAAAAGAGTCCAGCCGGGGACGGATGGGGAGCAGGAAGGGCGACCAAAACAAGTGGCGGACCAACCTGCCGTGCCGGCATGAGGCAAAAAGAGGGCGGGAAAAGACGACACACCCCTGCACAGCCCGAGATAAACTGGGCCAACGCCGTTCCCGCAAAAAGTGACGACGATAGAGCCCGCACACCAGAAACAACTAGACACAAGGAGAGGGGGCCCCAAGCCATCACGCGGCCAAACAGCGCAAGCTACAACAGTGGCGAATGATGAGGAGGACTGACGATGCGGCTGGCATCCTCGAGGTACCATCGCCGTGCGACAGGACGACAAACTGGGTACTGGCAGCCGACAAGTAGAGGGGTGGGGCGGTGGGACAGGTGAGGGGATTGGGAGGTTGAGACCCGAGACCGTATCAACTGAGCGGATGCGTAGGAGTGAGGAGAAGGGAGGTAGGAGGGAGTGAGAGCTGAGGATGGCGAGGCGGGGAGGACAAGGAGGCGTGCACCGAAGACAAATGCCGCGGGAGTCCAGAACACACTTGGGCCAAGAAAAAGCGTCGGTCGGGAGCGGGCGAGGCTGAGGCCAAGTGGCGCGAGTCGAAGGCCCACGAGGCCAACGGCGCAGAGGCGGTGCCAAGTTGCGCGAGTCGAAGCAGGCGAGGCGAAGGTCACTAGGCTGGTCAAGCGAGGCAAGTGCCAGCGAGGCCAAGGGCGCAGTCGAGGCTAAGTCCGCTAGGCGAGGCCAAGGCGCGAGGCTAAGCGAGTCAGGCGAATGGCACGATGCGAGGAACTGGAGGCTAAGTGGCTAGGCGAGGCCAAGGGCATCAGTCGAAGTGCCGCTATCTAGGCCAATGTGGCCTAGTGGAATCGAGCGCGAAGGCCTGGCCAAGGTGCTGCGTAGGCTGATGGCGAAGCGGAGCGAAGGTCCTCGAGTCAGGCCCAAGGGGCGTCGGCAGCTAGGTCAAGTGGCGCGATCAGTTCCAGTTCCAATTGCTGCGAGGCATGTGCTAAGGCTGCGAGCGAGGTCCAATGGCTGCTAGGCTGGGTGTAAGTGCGTCGTAGGCTAGGCCAATGGCGCTAGCTGAGGCCAAGTGCGCGAGTCCAAGCAGCGAGTGGCGAAGGGCTCGGGTCCATGCGAAGCTGGAGTCAGGCCTGCGAGTGTCCAAGGTGCGCGAGCACCAATGGCCAGTAGGCGTCGAGGCGGCCTGATAGAGGCGATAGCCGAGTGCGAGCGAGAGGCGGCAGTCTAGTGCACTGCAGAGCATCCAGTTCAGGAAGGCAGCATGGGCAGTGGAAGCACGGAACCACCGGCCGGCGGACAGCCGTCCGCGCCAACCTCAGAAGCGAGCCGCCACCCCAGGGTTCCCGCGAGAAAGCACCAAGCTGGATTGCAACCGGAAAAAAAGAAAAAACACCAGGGGGGGTGGGTGAGTGAGAAAAGCATGAACCACTGGCAGAGCCACACAAAAAAACCTTGCTGCAAGTGGAGCAGCCTGAGCTGCAAAGGAGGGAGCAGCGAGAGGAAAACCGAAGGAATGCGCTGCATGAAGACAGGAATATGCAAGACGGGGAGAAAGCCACACGAAGTGGCAGGGCGAAAAGACAGCAGAAATGAAAAGTGGGGTGCCAGGAAGATGAGGCTCGCGTCAGCGGAGACCGCCCCCAAGGGGGGCTGGCCGGACGCAGGCGACAATGCCGAGCAGCCCCAGACCATGCGGGAGGGGAACAGGGAAGCAGAGAAAGAACGAAAACAAGCAGTGAGGTCGGACAGGCAGCCGTCGTGTATTGCAGAACCTGTAACAAAAAGCATGAAAAAGGGGGTGTAGAAGCAGTGAGCTCCAGAACGCAGCGGAAAGGAGTGGGTGGGGTAAAAAAGGAAAAGCTCAAAGGGAGGAAAGCAAAAAAAAAAAGGAGAAAAACAACGCAAAGTGAGTGCAACGAACGCGTGAAGGTGCAAAGAAGAAACTTGATGGAACAACACCGGAGAAAGAGGGAGCGGAGGAAACCAGACCAAGGAGCAGTTAACTGGGAGAGGAGGGGGGAGCTGAGGGGACAAACCAGCGAAAGAGGAGCCAACAGGGCAGCGGCAGCCAAAAAAGCCCAAGCAAGCCTGAAAGGCAGGAACAGAGGGGTACAAGCAAGATCAAAGGGAGGGGGAATGACCACGGCAGAAAGCCTGGGGAAGAGCACACCCAGAGGACTGCAGCAGGGGGGGCACCAGACGAGGAAAAAGAGGGGGAACTGTCTAGAAAAAGGGCAGAGAAGAGAACCAGATGAGGAGGGACTAGAGGCGGAAACATCAAGAAACGGAGGCAGGAACGGGGGGCCCCTGGCGGTCGTAGGAGGAGAGGACCAGGGGAGAACAGAGAGCAAGCTAAAGTGGTGGAAAGAGGGCGTCCCAAGAGGAGGAAAGCAAACTAGGGTCCAAAGCCACCGTGAAGCCACACAAGGAATAAGGAAGGAAACGGAACAAGGAGAAGAAGCAACCGGGAAATGAGGAGAAAGTGGTCGTAGACAAGCAACGAGGAACAGAGCAACGTGAGGAGAACAAGCAACCCAGAAACACAAGGGGCCATGGCGAAAGGGGAGGGAGCGGCAGTCAAAACGGGAAGCGCAAGAAGAGACTGGACCACCATGCGGGTGCAGAAATGGTGGGGGAGGGGCGTCGGTGCGGGGGGGGGAGGGGAGACCGACCAAGAGCCCGCCAAACGCGGAAGCGGGAGCGATCAAAGGGTCGGCTGACACGGAGGGTGGTACACCCAGCGGGACGGCCAGGTGCCAAAAAACAGTCAATGGTGGGGTGAGGTCCAAGCAAGGCAAGCAAGCAACAAGTCAATCGCGCAGGGACCCAAAAGCACCACAGAATCCGGTAACATGGAATACAGGAAAGCCCCCACGCACCCCCGGGCAGCTGCAGCAAACACAAAACCGTGGTGCAAAACCTATCCATGGGGGCAGTGCCAAGAGGCGCGGGGCAACCAAACACAAACCCAAGGAAACCACAAAAAAAGTGAACAAAACAACGCAGTGACAGGGGAAGGAAGGAAGAAGGAAGGGAAGGAAGAAAGGAAGAAAGAAGAAGGAAAGAAGGAAGGAAGAAGGAAGGAAGGAAAGGAAGGAAAGGAAGGAAGCAACGGAAGCACCTGGAGGAAGCAGCAAAGCCAAACCGAGAGTGGCAAACAGCCCCGAAAAAAATCGAAGCGGTGGGAAAACCTCAGGGAAGCAGGCAAAATGAACCAACGGCCCTGCGCAACCCAACAGGCGCGGCGGAGTGGGTGCAAGGCGAGCTGGGCGTGCTGGGGCCCATGTCCCAAAATACGGTGGGGAGTGCTGGGCCCCCTGGGGGGCAACAGCCGTGCAGAAAACGGGAACCCACAAAAAGGAGCAGGGTCAAACGAGTGGCAAGGCATTGAGCAAAGCACCAAACGTCACAACCAAACAATGAAAGAGAGGAGGTGAGTCAAGCACCGTGAAAAGCAAACAAGACAGACGGGTTAAAAGCGAATGGCTGCAAAAAAGAAAGCACCGCCCGGACAGCGTCCTGGGGACACACACACACACACAACACACACACCACACACCACACACACTACACCACACAGGCGGTGGGGATGAGGGAGAGAAGAGAGAAGAAAAGGGCAAGCAAAGAGGCAAAGGGAGCCGAAGGCAGCCCTGGCCCGCGGGGCATGCGGAAAAACGCAGACCGCGGCGAAAGATGAGAAGAGCCAGCAGATAAACGGAGACAAAATCGGAGTCGATTCAAAGTCATGAGGGGGTGGTGGGGTCGGAAAGCCAACTCAACCACAGCAATACCCACAAGCGGCGCCAAGAAGGCGGGGGAAGAGAGTGGGAAGTGGATGTGGGCGAGGCCGGCGGGTGGACGGCGCGGAGGCAGGGGTAACGGAGCCCGTCACAGGCTGGTAACCCAGGGGGGAGAGGCGCGTGGCCCACCGGCGTGCCCCCGAGTGGAGCCGAAAAAGGAGCAGGCCACCGTGAATGGTGGAGCCCCGGATGCAGGGGAAATTAAAAAAACGAAGCCAAAAGACAGGGCTGGCAGAAGTCACGCAGCAGTGCTGGGCAGGGAGCAAAAGAAGGGGAAAAAAAGGGGACTCAACCAGAAAACGGTACCAAGTACAAGCAGACGTGTCAGAAACAGCACGTGAAAAAACTAAGCGAAAGTAAAGCGCGCTGTCGGTTGCCGCCTCCGCCGTGGGGGGGTGAGAGAGAGGTACCGAGATGTAGGACAAGATGTGGCGAAGGCGGAGGGTCAAGGGACGTGGCGGGGGATAACCCCGGTGTGCCCCCGGTCGTGGGGCCCGTCACTGCAAAGAAAAGCAGTGAAGGAGGCAGCCCGGATGGGGGGCTTCAGGGGAGATGCACCAAATGATCCGGGCTACAAATGTACGGTGCAAGTGAGAAGAGGTAGGAGAAAAAGAGGGGCGAACAAGCAGGGGGGCAAAGCGAGAGAACAGACTGCCCGCCGGGGTAACAGCCGTGGAAGGAGCGCCGGTGTAAATACGACCAGCAGCAGAGCAAAAGAAGACCGGCAGCCACAAGTCCACGCACAACAACCCGAAGGAACACACACACAGGCATGGCGCAAGAGTGGGAAGGGCCGTGGGTGAAGTGGCGGGCAGAAAAAAAAAAATAAACAAAGTAAATGAACAAGAGAGCCAGGCCAGAGGTGCTGCCGGAGGACTGAATGGAGTGGGATATGGAGAAGCAAGCGGTAGTTCGGTGGGGCCAGAAGGAAACAAGAGAAAACACGCGCCGCAGGCTCAATATGAGAAGAGTGGAGGCCAGTGGGGCCGCTGCCCGTGCGCCCGTCCGCCCCACCCATGGGGTGGGAACGGGGGGGGGGGGTGGGGGGGTGGTGAACAAGGAAGCGGTCGGAGTGCGGCGGATTGGGGGCAGCCAGTGAGCGGGTAAAAGTGCGGCCGGGACGGTGATGGGTCAGTGGAGGACGCAAAGCATCGTCGAATGTAGGTCGTGAGGTGAGGTGGTCGTGAGTAAAAGCCGGGCCCACATCAGGGAACATGCGTCCAGGGTGGGCGTGAAACACAGTGCGCAGGAGGGGCCACATTCAGGACCAGGAACGCAAAAAAAAAGTGAAGGTGGGGGACAGGGGAAAAGCAAGACACAATGAGAATAAAAAAGACAGCAGAGAAAATGCGGGGGAAGGAGAGGGACAGGTGGGCATTGGCAGGCGGCCCCCAGTGGAAAAGAGGTTAAAACAGATGAGAGGCGGGATGTGCCATAGAGGTGGGAGGGCAGAACAGCTGCAGCCAGCAAGTCAGCGGATGCCTCCGTGCCGCCTGGCCGGCGGCCTTCGCCCCGTCCGTCCGCCGGCCTGCCTGTGCCCCTCCGTCCGGCCGTCCGGCCTGTCCGGAAAACCTGGACGTGAGGTGGGGCGGGGTGGTGGGAAAACTGGGTGCGGGCACAGACGCCCTGAAAGGCACACAAAGAAGGAGAGGTGGAAGGCAGTGGGGGATACCCTGGCAAGGAAAAGGGGAAGGGGGGGCGTGGCCATGAACGTGCCAGTGGCCGAACAGGGAGGCGGCTGGGCCAGGACAAGCGAGGGAGGGAGATGTGATGAGGTGAGTGGAAACGAAAACAGTGGAGTGGTGGGAACGGCCATGCAGCCCTGGGCGGAAACACAAGCAGGTGGAGAAGAACAAGGACAATACAGAAACAATGAAAGGATGCGGGGTAGGTCATGCCAATCACCCCCCCAAGCAAGAGACCCACAACACCAGGCGACAGAGGGGGGCCAGCGCTGGCGGGAAAGCTGCCCAGTATGGAAGCCCGCATGAACGGCTGAAGGCAACGTGTGGGCCATGGGGTGAGTGTCCAGTCAGTGAGCGGGCCATCAGGAGGTGTATGCAGAAAAAAGTGCTCCGCATGCCCAGGTGAGTCGCGCCGGTGCAGTTGCCATGCATAGCCGTGGGGGCCGTGTCAGTGCGGGTGGAAAAAGATGGAGCGCCTCCGCTCGGAAGCCCCTCAAATAGGAGAGTGCTAGTCCTGCGCCCCGGTCGGCGCCTCCCGGTAACCGCCAGGCCCAGTGGCCGCAGTCCGGCATGATGGGGTCAGCCGCGAGTCCCCGCAGCGGCCGTGCCGCGTGCGCGGCACTGGGCTAGAGGCGCAACCGCGTGGTGCAGAGGCTGGGGACCAAAACGGGAGGCAGGAGCGTCGAGGTGTGCGCTGTACAAAGGCGGATGAGAGGGTAGAAACCTCACTGGATCGATGGGGAACCCCTCTGGGAATGCAAGTAGCGAGTGCAGGGCTGGTGGGGCGTGCCGCGGCACCACGGGGCTGCAGATACGGGGGCCACGAAGACGCCAACAGCCCGCGCACAGTGTACTGCGAGGTCGGGGTGCACTGCATGCCAGAGGTCGAAGGGGGCATGAGTGGCGGATGGGAACTGCAGAAGTGCCTCGGGGAATCACTGGGAGGTGGGGGTAGCAGTGGGGGCGGCGCAGGGTGAGCGGTGGCAGGGAAAAAACAGCAGAAGGAGCGGGCGGGAAACTCAAGCGAAACAACGGTGCAGGCCGGGGGGAGGTGCGGAAGAAAAGAAGGAAGGCAGGGCAGGACCACGGCGGGGAGGGCGTGTCGCGACTTAAAAGGGCCCAGTCCCGCAGGTCGGGATGAGTAGGCAGGGGAAATGGAGTCCGGAAAAAGAAAAAAAATGGGAGGGGGGCGCAGAGGAGAGGCCAGACTTGCACAGGCAAAAACCGCATGCAATGGCGGCGTGGCGGGTCGACAACATGGCCCAGGTGTGGGCTGTCGCCCCCCGGCTCGATACACAAAGGTAGGTCCAGGGCAGAAACCTGAGGGTAACGAGAAAGAGATCAAGTAAGTAGAAGCGAAGTGGCGCAAGACATGCAGAAGTGGTGGGGGGAGTGGAGTACGGCAGGGGCATGCCTGGTGCGAAAGAAAAACCACCAAAAAGGGGGGGGCGTGGGGTCCCGGGCAGAAGATCGTGGGGCGGCCCAGAGGGAACCCGGGACGTCGGAGGGGGAGAAGAAGATGGCAGCAAGACAGTGGTGCAGGTGAGTGCAAAGGAAAGCGGCACGGTCCGGAAGAAGGGAGGCGCGGGGAAGTTGAGAAGAACAGACGAGAGAATAGACTAGAAGAGAGGACAGAGAGACGAATGGGAAGATAGAGAAAAGGGAAAGAAGTAGAGAAAAGGTGGAAAAGGAAAAGAGAGACAACAAGGAGAAGAACAGAGAAAAGAGAAGAGAAGAGAGGAAGAAGAGCAAATGGGAAGAGAAGAGAGCAAAAGGAAAAGAAGAGAGAAAAGTGAGACAGAAAGAGAAAAGGGAAGAGAGTAGAGAAAATGGAGAAGAGAGAGAGAAAAGTGGAAGGGAAGTAAAGAGAGAAAAAGTGAAAAGAAGAAAGAGAAAAAGGAAAGAAAGAGGGGAAGGTTAGAATACAGATGAGAAGAGAAGAGAGAAAATGGGAAGAGAAAAATAGAATAGAATAAGTAGAATGAGAGCAAAGGAAGAGAAGAGAGAAAGAGAAGAGAAGAGAAAAGGAAGAGAAGACAGAAAGTAGAATACAGAGTAGAAGAAAGTAGGAAAAGGGAATAGAAGAAAGAAAAGAGCAAAGGGAAAGAAGAGAGAAATGAAAGAGAAGAGAGAAAATGGAAGAGAAGAAGAAAGAAATAACAGAATGAGAATAAAGTAGAAGGAGAAAGAGAAGAGATAGATAGAAGAGAAAAAAGGGAACAGAAGTGAGAGAAAGGTGGAAGTAGAAGAGAGGAAAGTAGAAGCGAGAAAATGTGGAAAGAAGAGAACAGGAACAGAACAGAACAGAATGTGCTGAGCCAAGGGGGGGATACACGAGAATGTGCTCGTGGCAGAAGCGCACAGTGTGACAGAAAAGCCAGGAAGCAAGAAAGCAGATGCAGAAGTGCAAGTCCGAAAAATACTGCATCAGAAATCAGAGAGACAAGCCCTGTGTAGGGAGCCAGAGGGACGAAATAAAGCAATCAACGCGAAAAAGTCGGACCAGAAACAAACAAAAAGAAAGTGCGTAAAGATGCAAGTGACAAGTGGGAGTCCAGAAGGAGAAGGAGAGAGGAAGAGGAAGGAGAAAAGAAGAAAGGAACACCAGCCGACTAAAGAAGCGACAATGTGGGGAGAAGGAGCGGGCAAAGGAGGCAGGGGGAAAAAAACGCGCCTGGTGGGAGGGGGCGTGGGGGCAGCTCGTGAGTGACGGCCATGGGGAGGGAGGAGGAACAGTGAAGTCCGGAGGGAGGGGGTGGAGAATATGCACCAGCCCTCGTGGACGTCAGGAGGAGGCAGTGTGGAGCCCAGGGGGAGCAAGCAGCTACCAGAAGTCCCCAAAGCAGACGCGTGGCACGCCTGGCGGCAGAAACAAAGCAGATGGTGGTAGCCACAGGGTCCAACCTGGGCAACTTGGCGAAGACTGGGACTGGAAGGGTGAGGCCACAGGCGGTGAAAAAAGTGGCAAGTGGACAGCCCGGCCACAGAGGGTTCGGCGAGGGGGGACCGACCCAGCCGCGAGAGGCACAAAACGGAGGGGTGCAGGGGGGCCATTCAAACAAGGAAGTGTGCAGCGAAATAGGTGAGGGGCACGAAACGTCGGGCGTAGAAGAGACACACACCACCCCCAGCCTGAGAGAACCTGCAGCCGGGCCTAAGGGGGGAAGACCAACATGTGACTGGTAGAGAGGAAGCCAGCGCAGGCGGGGGCTACAAGTCGAGAAGGATGCAAAGTGCGCGGCGGCGGGGAGCAGACGGCGGGAGAATCACAGTAAACGAAAAATAAGACCGGGTGGCGAAAAAGAGGCAAACAAGCACAAAGCCCGGGGGGTCCAGGAAGAGGGGGACCAGAACAGGGAAAACTCCAGCAAGGCCAGTCGACATCCAGGGGAACGTCCCTGAAGGGGCCAACCCGGCTGTCGCAACCAAGCGATGCCAGAAAGAGTCGAGCCGATCGGAAAAAAATAGAAAGGAAAAAGCAAGGCACAATAGCCGAAACAAAGTGGAAGCAAACAACTGGAGCGAATACAGTAGCCGGAGTGGACAACAGTGCAGCAGGACCATGGGGATGGTGGGAGCAGTGAGAGGGAAGTGCTGCCGCACGATTGCAGACCACGGGAGGCAGGGTGTGAGTGCAAAGGGACTACGTGTCTGGGATGGGCTGGGCAGAGGAACGGCAAAGATCCCCCCTCCCGCCGCACCCACGACCTGCCCGGTGCCAGCGTCGCTCCGGGGGCAGGACAACCAAAGGAAACGCCAGGCGATGTCAGCGGGGACGTGGGAGGCAGAGAACAGAGGGGGGGGCCAGGTCAAGGGTGGGAGGCCGGGGCTCCAACGATTCAAAGTGCACTGACCAGGTGTGGGCCAGAAGTGGGCGAAGCGAAGTACCCACCCCGTACTGGGAGTGATGCGCGACCGTGGAGCCGAGGGAGAGGCAATAGGTCGCGGGTCGGTACATGAGAATTAAATCGCAAACAAAACGCCATAGGGGACAGGAAGGCATGTTCCGCCAGGAAAACACTGCGTAAACTCCATGGCAGTGGCCCCGACTTGCCCCGCAAGGACGAGTGGGAGTGAAAAGAAGAGGATGCAGTGGGGCAGGGAAGGTCACAACGCACGGAAAATGTGGGACGACGAGCATGGCACAAAGGATGACCAGCCCCATGCAACAAAAAGGCAGTCTGTGGGGGCAACCGACCACAGGTAGAGGGTGGCAGTGTGCCGAGTCAGGGGGTGCCGGGGCACCGTGCGACCAAGCAAGATCCATGGGGAAGCCCAGAGGTCACTCAACTACGGACGAACGGTGACAACGGAAGAACAGGCCAGACACGGAACGAGCGGGGGGCAAGGAAGGGGAGTGGGCGCCAAAATGCACAGTAAGCAGGTCGGTGGGGAAAAGAACGACTGCTATAAAAGGCGACCTGGAGGCAGAAGGAGCGCCGAGCGAGGGCTCAAACAAGAAAGGAAAAAGGAATGAAAAGAGGGCCAACAGAGACGATAACGCGTAGAAACGCGAGAAAGAAAGTTGCTAGAGAAACAAGCTGAGAAGGTAAGAGCAATGGGGGAACAGCTGCCCAGCAGAGGTGGGGCGCAACAGGGACGGGAAGAAGAGAAGGACAGCATGTGAGTCTGGAGGGAGAGTGGGCGGTCCCGGATGGAGCAGAGGCGGGAGGACCGCCCAAAGTCCCTGCCAGTGGGGGCATCGGTATGCGTGAGGGGAATCAGAAACACGAGGGTGGGTAAACGTGGAGTGATGGCAAGAGTCTGCGGACGTGTAAGGGTCAAGGAGATGCCGTCAATAGGAAGGGGCCAAAACCGCCGGGCCCCAGAAGGGCGACACAAAGCCAGAGGCCCAGCCGAGAACAAAACTGCGCCCACGGCGAGAGCTGCGCCCAGCGGGCATCGGAAGGACGGAACGGAAAGGGGGGGTGGAACTGCGCCGGTCCCGGAAAATGAGCGTGAATCCGGCACAAGTATCGGCCCGGAACCCCTCGACAGAGGGTGCCCGTGCGCAAGAACAGGCTGGAGGGGAAGGGCAGAGGGGATGTGCAGCCGGGGGGACCAGGGCGAGGGAGGAGTTCGAAGAACCGGCAAATGACCCATCGTGCTGACGGCCCCGCCCCACGATTCCCCACCTCCCGAGGCCCAGCTGAGGGGGGTCGCCGTGGGGGCCCTTGACACAGGAAGGAGCGGGAAGCAGTGAGGGGATGGTGGAGTAACCGGCCCCCAGAGGGGAGGAACAGGGATTGGCAGGCCTGCCACGGGCCGACACCACCAAAAGCCATGCCACGAGACGGCAGGAAGGGGGTGGGGGAATCCCACCACGGGACCTGTGCACCCCAGCCCGAAGACCACCTGAGGGGGCAACCGTAGTGTGCAGCATCAGGGTGCTGCGGGGGGGTGCCAGCGGCAGATGGTCGCGGAAACCACGGGCTGCGTGGGCCAGCAGAGAAACAGGAGAAAGGAGAGCGGCGCAGGAGGCAGGACAGTAGGGGCGGTCTAGAGCGGAGGGACAGAAAGCGCGAAGCGCATGGGGGGGGCACCCGGAATCCCGCCGGTGCCAAAGAGCGCCTGAAACGAATAGCGAGCTGGCGCCAGAGAATGGGGCGAAGAAGCCAAGAGCTACCGGGAGTGGGGGAACCGCAAATGGCCAGAGAGAAATGGGGAAAAGGATGAGAGAGAGGGGGAGAGAAAATGCGGCCGGATGGGCGCGGCTGCGGTGCATCCAACGGGTGGGTGAGGACCTGAAGGGGTCAAACGCAGGAAAAGAGTGTGAAGGAAGGGGGCATGTGGGCGCAAGGCGTGCCCTGTGCCTGCCCGTGTGGATGCGGAGTCGGAGGGGAGCGTCGAAGCTACATGGATGATGGGCGGGGAGGAAACTGGGAAGGGCACAGCCAGCGGGCAGTGCAGAGGAAGACCCAGCCACCCCCTCACCGTCAGGCACTCAGGGAGGAACAGAGAAGGAGGCAACAGGGGGCAGGGAGAAAAGCCCTGGATGTCCGCCAACCACAAGCTGGGGGAAAACAGGAAAAAGAGGAGGGGGCACAGCACCTGGCCAGAAGCAAAGCATGGGCAGTAGGGATGGGCAAGCCGAGCGTGGGTGCGGGGCCCCCAACGTAGTGGGGGTCAGGCGTGGTGCGGCGGCCCGCGTCAGAGCCCGAAAGGTGACGTCAGAAGGGGGCTGCCCGCCCGTGCCCAACTGTCATGCCTCCGGCCGCGCCCCCCGTCCGCTCCAGTGAGGCGTCCAAGACAGCGGAACCAAGAGGAAGACAGGGCCCACCCAAGCTTCGTGGGGCGCGCAAAGGGGGGCAGGGGGACAGGGGGGGGGGGAACACTCAGAGGGAAAAGCAGGCAAGGGGTGACAGGTGAATACGAGTCAAGACGGAAAGAGCATCAGCCCCGATGCCGGCGTGGTGCAGCGAGCCAAACCAAAGGCCTGGCAACAGGCGGTGGGAGGCGCCAACGCGTGTACCGCTGAGTGCAGGCGTGTGAACGGGGGCAAAAGGCGCAACGCGGGGCTCACGTGGGGGACCAAAAGGGGCGGGATGCCAGTGGGCACGAGGTTGGCCAAAGGAGCACAATATGGGGAGGCGAGAATGGAGGCGTGCACAGCCGGAGGCTCCTGCGGCATGCGGCCAAGCCGGCATGCAGGTAGGTGGCACCACTTGAGGAAGCAGTGGGAATGAGGAGGTGGGTAAAAAAAGGCGACAGCAAAAGGTCGCTGCACCGGGTGGTCCGAGTGCTCGACGACGCCGGGTGAGGTGGCGTGGGCGGTGAAATGAACGTCGGGGGATAGCTGGCAGTTAAAGAGGTACGTGCCGCGTCAGTGAAGACGGCCACGGTAAAAATATGCAGAGCTGGCAGTGTACAAAGTGGGCACAAAGCCGGATGAGAGTGGCGTTCGACGTAAGTCACAGCGGCGTAGTGACGAAAAGAGGCAAGCCCAAAACGGAAGCTGATAACCAGAGGTGGGAGTCACACAACGAGAACAAACCAGTAGTAGGTAACGTGAAACCTTGGGTGTGCATGCCCCGGGAATCGGAGTCGTGAGGGAAGGGGAGCCAGCTGACAGGAGGGAGGGAGGCTGCGGGGCTGGTGCGGAAACTGGGAAGGACAGGCGCTGGCAGGCAGAGGAAGACCAGCCCACCCCGAGCACCGAGCGCAGGCAGGAGAAACGGAGTGTAAGGGAGCAACAGGGGACGGGACAAAGGCCCGGACCCGGGGCGCCGGAAAAAACAGGAGTCAAAAGAGGCGCACAGCCCGGGCGGGAAGCAAAACGTTGCAGTGAGTCTGGTGGGGCCAAGCGGCATCTGTCGGCCATCCCCTGGAGTGTGGTGCCGGGAGTCGGTGAAGGCGTCGCAATGCCGAGCCGGCCCGTGGCGTAATGCGGACACCATGACGACCACCCCGGGGCCACAGGCTGGGACAGGAAAGAAGGAGGGGGAATGGAGACGCCCCCACTGGAAAGCGGAGCCCCGCCTGGGGCCTCGAAGGAAAAAGCAGCAGTCGTGCCGGGGGGGAGGGGAGCCAGAAGGTGGAGAGCTGCCCCAACTGCTGTTGGCCGGACAAACGATGAGCCAGGGACAGGGTCTGGCCCACCCCACCCCGGCCGAGTGAGCCTAGCCCGGGTCGGAAAAGCCAGCGGAGTGGCAGCACAGGACGGCGGTCCGCAGCTGGGGGACGTCACGGAGCGGAGCAGAAGGGAAGGAGGCGAAAATGCGGGGTAAAATGGGGCGCGCCGCAGAGCGCCGTCCCGCACAAAGTGGTGGGTGACACCAGTGAACCCACCAACGGCAACGTCCCAGAACTCCAGCCAGCTGCCCCCAGTGCTGAAAGGGCGAAGGGGGAGACCTCTGTACGAGAGGAAAGGGAAAGAGGGGGGGTGGGCGGTGAGGTAAACAGCATGAGAGGGAACGGGCCAGGTGAAGAGGAGTAGGAAACCAGTGTCAGCCTCAAGAGAGGCAGGTGGGGTGTGGGGGTGAGGCGTCCTCGTCTCGCTCTTCGCGCGCGCTCGTCTGCCTCGCGCGCGCGTCTCGCGCGCGCTCGCTGGCGTCGCTCGCGCGCGCGCGCGCTCGCGCGCGCGCGCCCCCCCCCCCCCCCAGGGGTGTTGGCGAGAAGGGCCAAGAGACAAGAGAGCGTGGTGGGCAGAAAGTGTTAAAAACACGAGGCGTGCGGACAGAGGAACTAGAGTCAGAGAGGCATGGAAGCCGGGCAAAGCATAGCACAAAACAGGAGGAATGGGCACCAAAGACCGCCCAGCAAGGGAGCCCCGTCGGAGCGGGAGAGTGGGAAGTGGAGAAGAGGATAAAGGAAGAGCTGAAGGAAGATATAGGTCGAGCGTGGGGAGAGACAGCGGCCCGTGAATCGGGGCGGGCAGAAGTGAGTGACTCGAACAGCGTAGCCGCAGGGGGCGGGGGGGTACTCGCGTTCGGGGCCTTCCGTCCGCGGGGGGGGGGGAGAGAAGTACAAGCCAGAACCAAGACAAACCAACAGGGACGGGCGCAGCAGTGAGAGTAGATCAGACTCGGAGAAAGACCAGAGTGAAAGAAAGAATGCTCGCCAACAAAGCAGAAAGTCGCCCGCTGTCCAGCGTGCCTCAACTGTATCCTCGGCATCCACGGTCAAACGTCTGCCAGAAGCAGACAGGGCGAAACCGGATGGGAAGGCGGGGGAACAGTGCAGCCGTGAAGAGCAAGAGTCCATGGAGTAAGCCGTGACAGAGCGAATGCAAGCAGACAGCACTAAGCATAGGCACACGAACCAGACCGCCGCGTGGACGCACGAAACCAAGCTAGAGGGTACAGGAGCCCGGTCGTAGCCAAAACAGGGGGGGGGAGAACGAGGAGAGAAGAGATAGAGAGAGACGAGAGAGACGAAGAAGATGAGAGAGAGAGAGAAAGAGAGAGAGAGAGAGAGAGGAAAAAACGACCAAAAACACCAAAAAAAAGGAGCAGAACGGGCATAGCCCAGAGTGAAAAACCAGGGCCGGTCTCGAAACGAACAGACAAAAAACAACCAGAAGTGAAACTTGCAGCGTGAACCAAGGGCCCAAACTGGAGCACCAAGACGGGGCAGCGGCAAAGAAGTGAGCAACGGTACACCAGGGGAGTAGACCGAGCGCGACTGAGAGCATGGGGATGACAAGCGAGCGCGAGTGGCAGGCGGAAAGACGGCGCTGGCGTAGCGAGCGCGCTGTGAGGAAAACACGTGAGCACAGCGAGCCATGCGTGGGAGAGGGTCCAGAGAACAGCGGCTGGGGGCCAGAAACAGGAATCGTAAAGAGAGAATAGGACAGGGGGGATAATATCGGACCGGGAACACAGGGGCCGGCCAGAGGGCATAGAGGCGTCGTGCGCGCGAGCCGGGGCGGGCTCCGAGCACCGAGCGACGGGCGCCAA
Source organism: Laticauda laticaudata (assembly GCA_004320025.1). Lineage (NCBI taxonomy): Eukaryota > Metazoa > Chordata > Lepidosauria > Squamata > Elapidae > Laticauda > Laticauda laticaudata. The sequence goes on from BHFT01006387.1 coordinate 23,968, forward strand.
AACGAGGCGCGTCCGCCGAGCCAGGAAGCGCCAGCGGCAGGAGAGGCAGGCAGTGGCGCCACCCTACGCGCCCGTCAGACTGGGAACCGGGGGGTGCAGAGGATGGCCCGCAATAACAAGACGGCAGGAAAGGAAGTGGCAGACGCAAAAAAGAACGAGCCACACACAGCAGGAGGAGCCAGAACCCAGATGTTAAGACGGTGGACAAACAAAAGAATGCACGGGGTGGCTGCCAGCACAGGCGGGGCAAACACGCGTGTGAAGTCCGTGCCCGGCGACAAAAAGGAAGCAGGGCCCGGGGCCCCCGTAACCCAGGGGCGTGCCCTAGTGGCCTCCGCCCGCAGCCCTAGAGAAGAGGGGGGGCCGGGGCCGGCGAATGCCCAGCCAGACTGGACCCGGCCCCACGGGCCGCACAGCCACCAAGCCAGACGCCCACTCCCGGGCAGCTGGCAACGGCCCCCGCAGAAGCAGAGGCCAACAGGGCAGGACACCAAAGGGGCAAGGGAAAGTAAAAGCGGGGGGGCATGCCGGGTGGAAAACGCACCGACACCCACGAGGGATAAGTGGAACAGTGGGACGTGGACGCAGTACGTCAAGCTAGACAGGCGGGGACGGAGGGCAAGAAACGACAAGCCTGACAAAGCAGGACGGGGGTGCAACAAGTGGCCGCCCGTCGGCAAAAAGGGGAAACCAGAGGGCCATCGGCATGGAGAAGCAAGACACACTCGGAACGGCACAGCTAAGAAACAGAAAGTCATAAAGAAAAAAGCAAACCAAAACAGGAGTAGTGAGAGGAAAAAACGGAACCAACGGTGCAGCCGACTGCTGTAAAAAGCACTGAAAAAAAAACCATCCCTCAGAAAATGTAAATCAGTGGGGTGAGAAAAATAACACGAGCAGCTGGAAGATGGAAGACCGAGGAGCCTCAGCTGTGAGCACTAAAAGTAGCACGTAAATAAGGCTACGGAAAAACCCTATAAAAGCCACAACCTGTGGAATACCGCAACCAAGGGCACCACAGTGGAAAAAAAGAGTGAGACGTGAAAAGTGCAAAAGAAAACAACGAATAGAGGGTGCAAAGAGGTGGGAGACTAAAACAAGAATGTTGCAGGCTTGGGGCAGCCTGAAGAAAAAAGAAAGAATAGGGGCGACATTGAGTAGCATATTCAGTTATGTGATACGTAACACTGTGCACCCTGGACCCGGCTTCCCCCGTCACCCCGAGGTGATCACACCAACAAAACGGCCACCCGGACACCCTGCGACAGCCAAAAAGCTGTGGGGCCCCTGGAATGCAGTCCGTGGGTGCAGGCCGTGGCGGGGAGGCCTGTACCGCGAAGGACACAAAACCCAGATAAAGCCACAGGCGACGACCTCAGGCGAGGGACACCAGACGCAGCACAAAGGCAAAACACATGACAGGTGAGACACCAGAACCCAGAAGGACACAAAAAAAAACAGCCTCACAATGCGCCAAACTCCCGGACCGCCCAGCTGGCTAAGAAAAACACCTGCCCCCTGGCAACCAGCTGCCCAGTCGCTCCCTACCTAATAAGAGGCCCCCTCAATCCCAGAACTGACGGCCCCAGCCTCCCAGCCATACCCCACTCCGCACTGCTCAACCTCCCCACAGAAATCAGACCCAAACAAAGGCAGACAGCACCGGAAGCCACATGCCAACGTGAAACGCAATGCTCATATTACACTCAGGTCGTAAAACAACCCGGATAAAGAAAGCAAAAAAAGAAGCCATCCTCCCCAAGCATCCCACAAACATCCCGGACAATGCCAAGAAACACAATCAAAATCCACGCCCACTCTACCACTCGAAATCACAAAGACCTGACCCAGAATCACTGCCAAAAAAACCCAGCGCCGCGAGCTCTCACCTCAGAATGCCCAGAACCAGAACTACGCAAGGCCACATACCGCTGCAAATCCACCGCCGACACTCCAGACATGTAATAAGCAGGAATCGCCAGCCAAAAACCCAGCAGAACCCATGAGCCTGCAAATAATAACCAAGCACCTGCAGCCCCAAGGGAAAAAAAAAAAACACTACCGCTACAGCGCACGAAGAACAAAAACCTGTCCCCCCCACTCCAAGTAATACAAAAAATTCCCACTAACCGCCCAGCTCCATCCCTGAGCAACCAAAAACCCACCCAACAGCACTCGATGAAGTAGTCGCCAGCAGAATGAGCCTCTCCGAACTACCCAACTCCAGACCAGAACCCTGAATCCCACCTCGCCCACCCCCCACCGTGCATCTGCAAAAAAATCGCGAGCAGAAAAGTCAGATCAAAAGAAATGGAAAGAAAACATTCACAACAAGACCTAAAGCCCCTAGACACGACGCAAAGCTGCTCGACAAGCCAGGATCCCAGCTAACCACTAGCCATCGAAACAATGAAACCACTACACCTCTACCCCCAAGAACACAACACAAAATCACAACTACAAACCAGCGTATGCAACGAGATACAGGAAGACAAACTGAAAACTATCAATCCAGCCCCCGTCTCTAAACAGAACACCAGAGTACCAGCCAGAGAAGCTCCCGCCCAAAAGCCTCCACTTGACACCCACAACTTCTGATGAAGCTACCAAAACCCTAACTAGATGAGCGTCAAATAATGAAAAATCAAACCCCCCTCCCAGTTGGAAACACTCCCTGCGAGCATACGCGCTAGAGCTCACCGCCTGCAAAGTCAATTAAATGATAGACAAGAACCTGCAAAGAGCAAGACTAAATACATAGTGTAGTCCCATCACTACCACCGCCTGCCACCCCTACAGGAATCATTGCGCACAAGTCTAAGGCCAGTACAGATAACTAAGGATCCCCCAACGCTCAGGAGCAAGCGAAGAAGAACACACTGACTACTCAAGCGACACGCAACCATCAGTAACAAGACGCGTGGCAAGCACTCGAAATCAGAGCTAACTCGAAAATACTTCTGCCTCATCCCACTCGTTGCCTATGACTAGCCAAGCCACAACAGCTCCTGAATAACCCATAACCCTTGCAACACAGTCGCAACAAATAGTAACATGTGAGAATGCATGCGACACCCTCACCGCACCAAAATTAGTTGTAGCCAGAGATCTCTATACCCAAAAAAATACCCTGCCCTACACCTAGACAAGAAGAGAGTAACACTAGATAGTGGCTGAAACAGCAGGCGGACCATACAAAAACTGGTATAAAATAGCTAAGAACCGACCGAAGACAACCCACTGCCGCACCTCCCACTCCTCCCCCAAGCCCATCGATCGCTGCCTGGCCGCACAGAGAACAGGACTGAAAGCACTGTAGTGCGTAAGACTGAAATCAGAATCGCCCCAGCCACATCCACAAGAGCAACTAGTAGAAAAAAATTAAGCCCACCACTGACCACACCTATAAGCAAGAACCTACCGCTGGATCTTACCCATCTACCACTCCCTCCTCCAATCACTGAACGATATTCATCGGTCCGAAACCAATATACCGTGAGTAGGCGATAACGTCCCCACCGCAGGTAATGCATATTCCCATACCCGCAATCCAAATCAAATGTTAGATAGATGTAAAGCCAAAACACCTCCGAAGATGCCCATGAGAAGGCCTAATAGAACTCCCCTGACCCTCGCCAACAATCTCAATGAGAAACACCCCCCGGCTCCTGCCACCAACAAGCAATATAATCCACAAGCCCAACCGAAACAGCCAGCGCACCGTCTCCAGAACCGTGTAAAAAAGAAATGACCCCTAACAACAATTATCCCACCCAAAAGCCCACACGATCCAATGGTCGGTCCATCTAAACAAATGCCGGCACAATCACTAATCCCTAATATTAATACCCTGAGCCCCCAAATGACAGCCCGCTACTACGAGAGTCAGCAGCAAGACTATGAACCAGATCCAAAACACTAGACGAGACTACAACTACAGGTCAATCTCCAAACCGCTAGATCCAGGTCAGCGCACGCCGTCCAAAACCCACTGCTCGCTAAATAGAATGAAAACCCCTACCTACGAAGCAAAGCACCAAACAAGCTACCAACCTGCCCCCAGAGCAAAAAGCGAAAAAGCTACATCACCTCACACCTCTGAACAAAACGCAGAATCCCCCGGTCAAAAAACGCCAAAACCTTCTACTCTCTCTTGAACAACTAACACAAGAATCCCCATAGCCATCACCTCTGCCAAACCACACACATAATAATAGGGTACACTCTCCATCCGCCCAACACAGCCACCCAACCCTGCTCGCCACATCCTATCCGGAAACAACAATGAAGCCAAATCCGACGATGACACAACTGTTCACCAAAATAAAGACGCAGATAACAAACAGCAAGACAATACGCTCCACCGAACAAACCCATCCAAACACACCCAAAATAACGCGTCCGAAGCACCGAAACCACGACATACCAACCAACAGCCCAAGCCGACACACTACAATCCTCAACATCAACCCACCACCATACCTACACAACCCACGACCAACCACAACACCACCAAACTAGTCCGCACATCTCATCACCCAACCCGACAATCTAAGCCTCACCTATCATCCTAGGCTTCTATACGATACCACAACATACAGGCACACCAAGCGCCCTCGATATAACGCGATTACCGCATCACCTATCAATCTCGCGCAATGCGCAAGCCCCGAGTACCAGCCCGGGCGGACGTACGATTACCAGCCCATATCCTTAGCCCACCAACGCTCCGTCACAGCATTGCCGGCGCGCCACACCAAGTGCTCTCGGCTCTCTGCTTACTTACGCCCGATCACCCCCTCGTATCGCCAAATGTCCGTACCCGTCATGCGCAAGACTATGCCAGCCCACGTTGACAGGACCTCCACGCCGTGCCCACCAACAACGTAACAAACTCCATTTCACCAACCTCAACGTACCGAGTAAAAGAAATTGCCAACCCATAAGCCCAATGCGCAAGTATCCAGCACCCAAATATATATCCAGCAGCTAGCCCTGCTGGTTATGCAGCCATGACACATTATTTAATTTCTTCCCACCGTTTGGCGGGCCTTCCCAGATATGGTTCCTAGCGAACCAATCCGTAAGTGGCCTTTTTGGCCAATCAGAATGAAGTACTTGGAACCTACCAAGTTCCATACAGAACTGATATAATGCTTAGTTTGTTTCAGGGGGGATTTATAAAGATTATCACTGTCTTCTGAGACTGTGAGCCATCTCTGAGGAAGATCACATATCTCGTGCCCAAAGGATAAAACCTTTTCTGCAAATTTTATTTTAATTTTGAAACTGCAAATAGCCTTTTGGGGCATTGTTATACATGTTGTACACCTACCTTTCTAACTGAAATTATGCCATTAATCTCAACTTTGAATCTGAAGATCTAGTTAAACTAATTGAATGAAAGAAGGCAACTGAAGTTGCAGTGGATATACTGCAGACTTAGCCTTACAGTATAAGTTTGAAATAAAAATGGAAAATTCAGCCTGGAATTCACACAAAAAATAATATACAAGAAAAGATACCATGGTTTGAAATAGGATAACGTATAAAATAATAAATCATGGCCTTTAGATGTCCTGCTTAATTGATGAATATTTTGTCATTGGGTACAAACGAAAATGTGTTATAAGGAACTGCTTGAGACAGTGGACAAGGCTCTTGCAGCTACGACTTGGGCCACCTCTGTGTTAGTTCCTTGTCTGTTTTGGCTGATTAAAGCTGCCAGGAGGGGACGTCTGATTTGGTCCTGGTCGTGGTTAATCATTCCTTGAGAGAGGCTGTGGTTCTATTGGCTCTCGAGGCGGTGGTGCACCCTCTCCAGAAGGGGCCATTGCTTGACCCTACCAGTCTAGACTAATGGTCACCAACTGGTGGGCTGGGGACCAGTGGTGGTCCGTGAGAAAATTTTAGTGGTCCACAGAGAAATGTCCCCTCCAAAGCAATTAATTCAGGCTGTGTGGGAACACAATGCTGCACTGCCCACATGGCCCACCCACCCGCTGCCCCCACCCTTTGGCCGAGTATAGACCTTACTTTGAGTAGTGCCAGATGAGCTGGAACTGAGATGAGACCAACACTGGCTTGTTGATTTTGGTGGGAAAATTGGTCCCATATTCCAGGATGACCAAAGGGCCAATCCTGGGAGTCCTGCAGCTCTGGAATATGGGACCAACTTTCCCACCAATGTCAGCAAGCTGTCAGTCAAAATTCATATTAGTAGTCCACGGGATTTAACATTATGAGTTTGGTGGTCTCTGAGGTCTAAAAGGTTGGCAACCTCTGGTCTAGACAGCTTTCACCGAGCCTCCAGCCTTCTCTTTTTGGAGAAGGTTGTGGAGATGATATTTTCATGGCAGATACAGAAGATCCTGGATGAAGCAAATTATCTTGATCTTTTCAGTCAGGGTTCAGGCCAGGTTTTACAACTGAAATGGCAATAGTGTGACTATCCTTGTTCTTTTTGACCTTTCAGTGGCCTTTGATACCATCGGTCCAGAAGGATATGATAGGTTGTGGTATTCTGGACTGATTTTGGGAGTTGGGAGTGGATGCCACACTTGTGCTGGTTCTTCTTGTTCCTCTGGGGTCAACTCCAATTAGTGTTGATATGGGGACAGAGATGCAGTCTGCAGTCCCTACTTTATAGTGTGCCCTAGGGCTCAGTTCTCTCTCCTCCTACTTCAAAATCTAGATGAGGCCACTGGGTGAGGTGTTGTGAAGTGTTGGGGGTGAGGTATCATCAATATGCTGATGATACCTAGATTTGTATCTCCATTCCTGGTCCTCATTCAGTTTTATACAGTATCTGCCAGCTGATTGGAGAAATAAAAGCAATTAAGCTGATGGTGTAACTCTGATATATTTTTGAAAGTTTAGGGTTTTTTCTCCCACAAAACCGTGTAACTGATTAATAATACAGAAAAGGATAGATTAAAGATGCATTTGATATTGGAACCAGAAAAAAAAAATAAAGAAAATCTCCAATTAGACTTTGTCTTTTATTCTTTCTATCTTCGCAAGTGTTCAGAAATATCTCTGAAAATATTCTAGCTGGGATATTTCCTCTAATTACTTTTGGTATCAAAGATATTCTTTAAAATGAGAAAGAAAGTGCTGATGACTGTAAAAATCAGCTTCATTAAAAAGACATGAAGTCTTCCTGCAGGTCTTCAAATTCCTGTTGAGATTCCTGGAGAGTTTTATCCGTATTTCCTTTAAGCCTGCATTGGTAAAAAGGCCATTCCTAAATGCCGGATCATCTACTGTGTTAGCAAGTCAGTCGAAGCCAAGAATTTTTTTTAAAAAAATCCTTCACCTTTCCTGACTTTGTGGTTAAGCCTAAACCTTGGTTACCAAAATCAAGAAAACAGACATTATAGCTTTTTATACCCTCAAAGGAATAGGACATTTCCCCCTAGCTTTTCTTTTGCATTTTTTTGCAATAATAAGGGATAAATAATACTTTTTTGCTACTTCCAAAGCTGTGGTTTATACAGTAGAATATTGAGAATGTGGTGCAACCTCTTCAGGCAAAACTATGTACAGTTGGCCTAGGTTGCTATCAGGCTAAATCATAATGTAAAAACTGGTTTTTAGCCAATATTGTGTGCACCCTTGTCATTTGTAAGTGATGGCTTACTGGGTTACATAAATTGATGAAATCAAACTATGTGACCTAGTAATTATTTGCTAATGAAACTGTACTGTAACTGATATAATACGGTTTATGTTACTGACATAATTTCAAAATTTTGCATTTTACTATGTCTATTAATGGATCATCTCATAGGAATCAAATATAGAGCAGGCCTACCAGAGAGGCCTACAATAATCCCGATGACCACTAGATGGTAGCAAATAGCTGACATTTTAGATATCCCTTTCTAGCAGTCCAGAATTTTGCAGCTGGGATCTGGTAGCCATAGCATACAGTTTAAAGAACTTGCAAAATATATGCACATGTGAATTAGGCATATCACTTAGAAAAATTTAAAAGATAGTCTTGGTAAATTGAGACAATATTCATAGATAATAAGAATTAATCCTGTACATTTAGTTAGGATTGTATTGTGCCTAGATTTGTGATACCTGCTCTGCAACAGTATTTACATTTTTCTGACGAGCATAAACCAGCAAAAGACTGATTACAAGAGCGAGAAAGGAATAATAAACATATTATACTTCTCAGACTAAAGCATTATCATATCTCCAAGCATCTGAACAGGTGAGCAATATTTTGCTCTTTAGACTTTCACAGAAATTAAACCAGTAATTAGTGGTTTAATGAACAATTTGTGTTATATAACATCACTTCGTTCTTCAATTCCAAAGTTTAAGATATTTAAAATGAATTCCTAAGTAGGTAATTAAAATTTATTTTATGATAGATTTAAAAATATATGTTGTATATTTATTAAAAATAGAATTTCAATAATAAAAATGCATATCAGAACCAGAATTGGCAGCCTTCAGGTGGAGAATTTGTCTATTTTATCTGTAATATATACAAATTTACCCCCACAAAAGTATTTTCTCCCACAAAAGTATAGCTCCAGTATAGATCCCATTGAACCTGACAAAAGCAATCTTGATGACTTGGGTAAAAGACTGACACAATTTTGAGAAGCTAAGTTTGAGACTGTGGAAAAAAGTTTGCATAAAGGACTGGTTAAGATTTCGGGGGAAATTGAGCAAGTCTGTGATAGGCACTTGGAGCTAGAGAGAGGGTTGGGTAATTTGGCTATGCTTGAGCTTAGAGAGAAGGAATTTTGTTTGTAGTTTAGGGTAATACCAGAGGATCCTTCTGAAAATATGCAAAAAAAAAAAAGTTTGTTTAGGCATTAGCTGATTTGCTGAGCAAGGAAGAGAAAAGGATAGGGGAAGAGCTTGTGTAGGAGTGTCATATGAGGAAAATACCAAGAGATATTTGGCACATTTTCTGAGGAAAAGTATAGCTAAATATTCCTCATTTCGTTAGTAGAAATGGTATTGGGGTTACTTTCAGCCAATCATACGTGTCTTCCAGGATACTATGACATCAAACAGAGCAGTCCATTGTTCACTGCACTACTTGAAAGTTTTATTTTCCAACAAAAAAGAAGCAGGCCAAAGCTACTTATTTCTCATTGGCCTGTTTGTACAGAAGGCATTGGGAATGGCCTTGGAGGACAGGAGGAAGAGCCTGCTATCAAGGCAACAGTCAGACAAGCAGAGCTGGTCCCTAGCCTTGTGAATATTTACTGAGAGATATAATGTAGGTGACACACAGCCACTTGTAGATACAATATTTGAACATAGAGGGCCCATAGTAAAAATTAACTGCACAGAAATTATCACCGGGATGATTTGTCAGAGCTTGAAATAGGGAAAAGCAAGGAAAATCAGAGAAAGATGTTTACATGAGACTAACGAAAAGAGAATGGGCATCAGCACAGAGATGATATCATCATTATTCTAGTTAATCAGTTAAAAGTTCTCCACCTTGCACCAGCCAAGTGATGCTGTCAAGATGTTTTGTCAGCATCTGGAACCAGCATGGTCCTGGATGGAGAAGGACAGGCTTAAATTCAATCTTGGCAAAGCTAAATGGATCATCTGGGGGTCCTGTACCCAGCTCCTCTTTGCTTTTCAAAAGTTTGAAATGATATTGCTCCTGAACTAAATATATATGTGGCAGTTCTGACATGTACACATGGAAAATCAGTTCGTATTTTACAAGGGCATTTTAGTGGCCAGACCAGAAGTATAACTAAATGCCTTGCAAATATAACTAACCCACTATTTCTACTTTAAAAAAACAAAATTAACATTTCAAAGGATTTTTATTGAAACATCTCATTTATGGTACTATTTGATATATAATGTTTTGATCTCATGAAAACCCTGAATTATTTGCTGTGAAGCTATTTTTATATGATATCACTTTATCAATATTAAATGTCTAATCCCCAGGAAGAGAGTACAATAAAGAAATGTCAAATGAGAAGCAGGGGGTCATATAAAAAGCAGGAAGCATTGTGCCTGAAGCCTCTTAGAGTTAATTTTTAATTAATTTATTGCAGAACCTCATAAAATCGCTGATAAGAAAGTAACAATACTGCTGCATATTTTCACTTCTTAAAAAGCAGCTCAGCCTGATGGCAAACAAATCTTTATCTTCATAGCACACATTTTAACATAGTAGAAAATTGTGTTTTAATTTTTTTTTTATCATTTTAAGATCTGCTTAAGCAAAAGAGTACAATTAAAGTTTAAAAAACACTCCTGGACAATGGATGAACAAACCTAAATAAAGACATTTAATCGCCATGCCCTCATATGGATTTATATATGTAACATTGTCCTACATCAAGCAAAAAATTCTAACTATTTTGTTTTTTTATAACAGGTAATGGAAAAGAGTGGCTAAGGCTAATGTTGCTCCACCTGTTTTGAGCAATTTAGGAAGAACAGGTTGTTCCCAACAACAGCTTTCTCCTTGCAAATATAATCTCTCTGCTGCCTATTTCCTTCTAGACCGATAACCATTGTTAAACTTTATTGGTATATTTGTTAGGCTTTTCTCCTGTTTTGTTCCAGGAACTCAAGGCAGTTTACATGGCATCTCTCTAAATGTTTATCCCCATTACAGCTTTGATACTCTCAGGATGGGATTAGAGTGAGTTAGAGTAAAGGCCTGGTCCCACTGGCCGACGGATGCAAAATGTATGCATAAAGGACACAGCGGACGAGCAAAATTTGGGGCGGCTGGCTCCATCTGTTGTCCATCCGCCCCTCCAAAAAGTGGCCCCAAAAATTTGCATAAACAGAACAGAAAAGAATTACGCGACGTGGGGTAATGTGTAGCAGCGATGTTAAAATCGATGGTTCATTGGAAGTCCTAGCGCATGCGAAGGACGAGATGACACCTCCGAAGGAGTTATGGGGAGATAAATGCGAAGCGGAAGACGCTCATAGCAGCATGAAGCCGGATGCATTCAACATTACGCCCTAAAGGAAAAGGAAAAGGAGATGCACCGCTACGCGATGTATACGGATGCAAACCGCTTCACTGCGCATCCTTTCTATTTTCCATGCTACCTAATGATGTAATAGACGTTCCATGCTACTTTTCTTTCCTCCCTCTTTCCGTTTGTCACTGCCAGCGCCGGATAGTGTAGTTGGCCAAGGATGCACCAAGATGCAGAGAGGAGATACAGCGCGACGGTTAACGGAGATGATAACGGACATAGAACGTTTGTTGCCGCTGTCGCAGATTTACATCGTACACGGCCGGAAAGTTCATCCGTCACAAAGTTTTGTTATAGCTCAAAAACTTCATTGCATGTATGAAATCGACATGTTGGACGGGAGGGAATGCTCGCAACGGATAGAGCCCGTTTATGAACACGTATGCAGTGAGTACACAACGGATGCATAGCGTTTTCCAACGGATGGCAAGCTTTTTTTAACGTTTTACAGCCTCTTTGCATCCATAAGTGCAGTGGGACCGGGCCTTAAGGATGGACTTGAACCTGGATGACCCCAGACTGAGAGCAGCAACATAACTGTGCAAGAGACTGATAAAAATCCTTGGAATGTTCTCTAGAAACTGCTGTCCTTGAAAACCACATTCTTAAGTGTTTGTTTCTGTATTTGTTCTGTCTATAATTCAAATCAGAAAAGCTGTAAACTATTTCAGGAAAGAATGGCCAAAGGGCAGCATGTTGAAAGTTGCTTCAATTTTTTAAAAAAATGCCAATAGGACGTATTGATTTCAAACATGTTTGTAAGTGCTCCTAAAATTTTGCTTTCTGAGCCCCTTAAATTTCAAGGCTGTTATTAGAATAAAAATAGAATTACCCTTTCCTCCAGACACTGGACCAGTTTCATTCTCTGTCCTATCCCAGGGGCTTGGGGGAAATAACCAGGTCGTCACAGCCTTCCAGAAGGCTAAAAAGGTAAGGTATGTTTGGCATTTGAATGACAAGCTGTGAGTTTTATTCCAAAAACTGGGTGGACGATAAAAAGGGTGCTCATATCTCGATTTGTAGAATTTTAAATCCCATAGAGGTTCTCTGCTGCAAACATTCTCCCTCTGCATATGGTGGATGATAATGATAGGATTGCAAACATTTGGCATTCATTTGGCATCCATGCCCTGTCCTTCCCTGTATACACAGCATACCAAGGCATGATGCATGGTCAATTTCTTTTTGCTTTGTATTGAGGTTTTGACTTCTATTATAAAGTAAAATTTCCAGGAGTTTAAAACTGAGGCAAGAGAGGTAGAAGAGTCTTGAAAATTTCCTGGCAGAAATACCTGGTGCTTGCATTAATGATGTTTTAAATTGCAGTCCTAAACTTTACTGGACTAAATATTTACTTCTGTACAATCTTACTGGCACAGTGCCATTGGTTTTTAATATTGACAGCAGAGGGAGACATGCTGCCATGATAACTAAACTGGAGAATGGAAACAACCAGCCCAAACAGCAACAAAGAGAGCAGAACTTTAGGATCTAACAAAAAGTATATTCCTGCCATCATATTGGTGAGGTAAATGCTGGAAAATGTTATCAAAACATCCTGAGTAGACCTTTATTATTTACTTTCTTATTCATTCACCAAATTTCTATAGCTGCCCACCTCATAAAAAATATCTCTGGATGACATACAACAATAATTAAGATATAAAATATTTATTTAGCAGTATATACCTTTTGAAAACCAGTTTGGTGTAGTGGGTAAGGCAGAAAATGGGAGACCATAAGTCTAAGAGATTACATGTGCAATTTAAAAGGATACCTGAGGCAGTTCTGTGTTATTAGTGGAAATTTCTACAAAATTAATTCAAAACATATGGAGAGCTTCCAGAATTTCATTTTCAATGTGTGTTTGGTTTGATTTTATCCATGCTGGAATATTGGCTGCTATTAAGAGATTCATGCTTGGTTTGTGCTTTAGTTTACACCATATTCAGCTTAATGTGAACTTAGCCAAAGAGCTCATCCTGCTTTCCTTCTGAGACATAAAGGCTAACTATCTTGGAGGACGTGTCTTCATGTAAAAGGGTTTCTCAGTTTATACAGTATTTGGAGAGTTTTTCTTGGGTTAAAGTAGTGTCTTTCCTCCTCTTCAAACACAGTTTTTGCAGAACCTACGTTCGACAGTGATTCACTATGCTGGCAGTGACAGAGTCAGTGCTAGGATCTGCTCTTATCACATCTTTTTCATGCATTTTGAAACAGTGATGGTCCTGCTTTTTGTTTTAAAAAAGAACTAGCGATGTTTGTATAAAAGGTTGATTTAAACGAATAATAAGAGTAATGTTTTATCAGCTGTACTTTTCTGGTTGTGTCCAAAATGAGGACATTGTATGCTTTTAATGCTTCTGCAGATGGGGGTACTTTCTGGTTTTATGACTTTGGGGGAGTTACAGCAGTGTCATTTTGTGTATTTCGCGAAATACATCTGGATATTGTAGAACAAAAGACACTGATTTCCATTCCTTTGTAGCAGTTACATATTTCCCAGCATTTGGGAGTTAGGGTAACATTGACTTTTTGAGTTCTGCCAGTTTTTCCTTCTCATCTCGTTGATAAATCACAGCTCAGCCCAGGAGTGCAGAGTAGGATTTGAGGAAGCCCCTCATCAGCGCTCCTCATAATTCCTCCACCTTGCCGAAGAAGTGTCACTAGAACAGGGATCTCCAACCTTGGCAACTTTATGCCTGGCGGACTTCGAGCAATTGAAGTCCGCCAGGCTTAAAGTTGCCAAGGTTGGAGATCCCTGTACTAGAACTCAGTCATTTGAATGCTCACTGCCGACCATGGGTCTATCAGGCTCCTGAATTCTGGTGGTAAACTCTAAAGGCTCACCGAGAGGTTATTGTGGCAGGAGATGGGACCCCGCATAACCAGACAGGGGGATATTCTCAATGTGCCAGTCCTGCTTCTTTCTCCCATTGCTCCTCAGCCTTCAGATCAGATTGGCTCTTTGGGGACAGAAGATCAATGACAAATTGACTCTTTGGGGACAGAAATAGCTCTAGTTTCCTGGCACGGAGCACCTTTTGAGCTGGAAACTTGAAGCTGGGCAGTAAAACGAAGCGAAAACTCCGGGAATCCCACCAGTCGTTGCTTTTGAACTGTCCTGCGGTTAAAGCTCAGTGGCCAAGACTGAAAGGTGAGCAGTTCGAATCCCTAGCGCCGCGCAACGGAATGAGCTCCGTTCGAAAGCCCGTAAAAACGGAAGTCGAACAATGGGGACCACTTTGGTGGGACGGGAACAGCGCTCCCTGCGCCTCAGGCGTTCAGTCACGGAGCCGTCTTCGGACAGCGCCGGCTCTTCGGCTTTGCAACTGAGATGAGCACCGGCCCCGAGAGCCGGAAACAACTGGCACGTATGTTCGAGAGGAACCTTTACCTTCACCGTTCAAGCTAAAGGACGGGCCTCCACATCCAGGTTTAGATTTTCAGGATTTTGGCTGTCGGGCAGCACCACTCGTGCTGTCATACCTTTCTGTTGGGGAAAAAAACCAAAACAAACTGGAGGAACGAAGAGCCGCAAGAAAGTATTTCTCATGAGGAAAACGCCGCCAGGAAAATTCGGCTGGGAAACGGAGGGGGGAGGGGGGGAGGGTTGCAGGCACAAACAGCATCGCGGCGAGCAATAAACCGCCTCCAGGACGGTTCATCTTCAAGCCGAGTTCGCTTCACGGTGAAAGGGAGCAAGGAGGCCCGGTTCCCCATGGAAACTCTCCACCCCATTGGCTGATCCTCTCACCAATCTGCGTCGCCTTCCCTTCCGATTGGCCTTTCGCTCACTCCTTGTTAAAGCCGAGGTATACACACAAGCATCACGCGCTCTATTAACAGGAAAGAAAGCCGAGAGAGATGTCCCTCCCCCCTCACACACCCCCGCCCTTCCGAGCTATACTGCGAGGTGATGATCAACGGTTATAGGCAGCGGTTAACATCGGCTCGGTAAAACTCGTGGATTCTGGGAAGAAGCCCAGGATAAACCGATTCGGATGAGCCTCCTTGCCGGTTTCGCTGCAGAAAGGGGTGTGTGTGTGTGTGGGGGGGGGAAACAACAACCTCCCCCGGCTTCTATGTGTAGCGTCGGGACTTGTCTCCTCACCCGCCCCCAACCACGAAAAAAAGGGGAAGGCCGACCTACCGGCCGGCTAGCCCTCGTCCCCACCCTGTATTCACGAGCGATCTGATTGGATGATTGTTCTTTATCTGCACCCTCCGCCGCCTCGCTTGCATTCACCTCATTGGTTGATGCGCACGCGCGGGTCTCTTCTTCCCCCCCACCCACCCAATCCCCGTCCCCTTCGGGGTAGGGGTTGGAGCAGCTCCTGGCCCAGGTCCGGCAGTCGCTTGTCATCCGTCGAAGACTTCGCTCCTGGCTCTCCTCGTTAAGCGCTGGCACAATGAGGTCGCTCAGTTTACTGTGGCCGGGTTACCACTGACCTTTATCTACTGGAATATGGCCGCGCCGCTCCCAGCGGTCGCTCCCAGGTTCATGGCAGGGCCGGGAGGAGGCGGCGAAAGGGAGACGCGGATGCTGCCGCGGTCGCCGCTGCTGCTGCCGTTGCTGCTTGGGATTCTCCTCAGCCGGTGCCTGGGAGAGCAGCCCGCTCGCGCCGCCGCCGCCGCCTCTTCCTCCTCCTCCTCCTCCTCCTCCTTGTTGCCCGGGGCATCTGAATCTGAGGAAACGGTGATAATAGGGTTACGGCTGGAGGACACGGACGACGTGTCCTTTATGGAAAAGGGAGTGCTCCGGGTGAGCGAGAGAACTCGTGTCAAACTGCGGGTCTACGGGCAGAATATCAATAACGAGACCTGGTCCCGCATCGCATTCACCGAGCATGAACGGTGGATGGATGGGGAGGGCAGGCGGTCGCCAGCTGAACAAGAAGACGGTCCGGTCCCCGTGGCTTCCATGTCGTCGGCCCCGCAGCGTTGCGGCATCCGGACGTCGGACATCATCATCTTCCCGCATATCACGCTCAACCGCCGTACCTCGGGGATCATCGAGATCGATATCAAGCCGTTGCGCAAAACGGAGAAAAGCAAGTCCTACTACCTGTGTACCTCTGTGTCTTCCCCTGCTATCCTAGGAGGGGCGGGGAGCGTGGCCGGGAGTGCCGGTGCTGGAGGTGGCATTATTGGTCCGGATGGAGGGCCCTGGACTGAGACCACCTGGATCTATCATGATGGTGAGGACACCAAGATGATTGTAGGTGAGGAGAAGAAATTCTTGTTACCCTTCTGGCTTCAGGTGATCTTCATCTCCCTCCTGTTGTGTCTTTCTGGCATGTTCAGTGGTCTCAACCTGGGACTTATGGCTCTTGATCCTATGGAGTTGCGTATTGTGCAGAATTGTGGGACAGAAAAAGAAAAAAACTATGCTAAGCGCATCGAGCCTGTGCGTCGCCAGGGCAACTACTTGCTCTGTTCTTTGCTCTTGGGTAATGTATTGGTCAATACTACCCTTACCATCCTGCTCGATGACATTGCAGGTTCTGGACTGGTGGCAGTGGTAGTATCCACCATTGGTATTGTCATTTTTGGTGAGATTGTGCCACAGGCTATTTGTTCCCGGCATGGTCTGGCTGTGGGTGCCAACACCATCTTCCTTACAAAGTTCTTCATGATGATGACCTTTCCAGCTTCTTATCCAGTCAGCAAACTGCTGGACTGTGTTTTAGGGCAAGAGATTGGTACTGTCTATAACCGTGAGAAACTACTTGAAATGTTAAGAGTCACTGATCCTTACAATGATTTGGTCAAAGAAGAACTGAATATAATTCAAGGAGCGCTGGAGTTGCGCACCAAAACTGTGGAGGATGTAATGACTCCTCTCCGGGATTGCTTCATGATTACTGCAGAAGCTGTACTTGATTTCAACACTATGTCTGAAATCATGGAGAGTGGATATACACGTATCCCGGTTTTTGAAGGAGACCGCTCTAATATTGTGGACCTTCTTTTTGTCAAAGACTTAGCTTTTGTGGATCCTGATGATTGCACTCCACTCAAGACCATCACACGTTTCTATAACCACCCACTGCACTTTGTCTTCAATGACACCAAGCTTGATGCCATGCTTGAGGAATTCAAAAAAGGTGGGATGATGGTGGCTGGTGAAGGGAGTGGGGAAGGAAAATGTGAAAAGGAGCTTCAGGAGTATGGAAGGTACTTGATTATTACAATGAAGGATGAAGTTCTGGGGATGTTAAATTCTGTGCTTAACATTTGGTGTTTATATGGTATAGCTCAGAATAGTAAACTGATTCTCTTGCACATATTTTCCTTGTGTTCATAAACTTTAATCTACAGCTTCCATCATTTCTATTAATATGTATGTACTTAATTTAGTTTAAGGATCAGTTTAGATTTTTTAGTGTCCAGTGGGTATTCAGATATTAAGTTGAATTGTGACTCCAACCTGGACTCATCATCTGTCTTATGTGCACCTATGACTGCTAACATTTCAAGAAACAAGAGGAATTTATGGGCCCAGATTGTATCCACATGTATAGGCTAAAGTAATAAATAACAAACATTCTCTTTCAATAGTAATGTATGCCTGGTATGTGCATCATGCCATATATGAACGTTTACTTATCTGATGTTTATCTTAGACTTGGATGTATTACTATTGGCTACTAGTTTTACATCTCAGGTTATTTTTCCTTGAATAACAATTTTTGTTTCCTTTAACAACTATTTGTTAACTATTCACAAGTCACAATAATGCAGCCTCTGTTTACAGAGTAAAAACTTTGGTTGATGTTTATGATACAGAGATCATACATAAATGCAGTTAAAATTTTAGGTCAAAAATAATGTTAATTAACATTGGCTTTTTTCGCATTGTGCATATACACATGATTGGGAATTGTGGTTATGGATCCTCAATGTATCTATGCTGTACATGAAAGTTAAAACTGAAGGAAGTCATCCAATATTATAACTTTTATACTGTGTTAATGTTTTAGGTAGATTTTTTTCTACAAATTTTGTGAAATGTCTTTCAATAATTTATATCTACTATTAGACATTGGTGTTAAGTTGTTACTGAGTTTGTTTTTAACATCCCAAAACTTCTGTTTAAAATATTGTTCATATTTTCCACTGCTAGCCTAGCACACTACCACTCTGCTGACATGATTGTCTCTATAAAGAGATATGTTTGTTTGGGTATCTGATTCTGGTCGTCACAAAACACTGTAAACTATTATTTATTTAATTTATTATTGGTGCCTATTTTTACTGCCAGGGATATTTTCTTCCTCAGGTGTCCAAATCATCTGACTTAGTTATGCAGTGCGCTTGATTTTTGAGAGAGGAAGCTGGTCTGCTCTGCAATCATGAACGTTTTTAAAAAATAGTTTGGTGTGTATGATTCATATAATTTTATCACATTTCATCTTGTATCTTGTTATGTTAACTAGAAATCACTGATGGCATCTTCTGAATCATACTATCTTTTTCTCCAGCTTGGTGAGCAAGAGCACATTTTATTGGTTTTCCTGTTATGAATTTCTTTTCAACTGCAAACTGCCAGTACTGAGAATCATTTAGAACCATTCTAAAATCTACTTTGTTTGGCTGGACTTTGGGATCAATTAAGTTGAGAAGCCATAGTGAAAGCTTCTTTCTGTTGCTTAGTTTCTGAGCATTTATGTGGGTCAAGCACTCTGAATGTTTAGAGTAGGTTAGCAATCTAAAGATAATTGTGATCAAATTCTTGCAAGGAGAATATATTTGAAGATAGTTGGATTCAACGTCATCTTGAGATTAGTACTTGGATAAACAGGTTACTGCTGGAGTTAACCTTTTCTCAAAGTGGTACTTTTCAGCTGAACTTTTGCACTCAGTTGCTGATTTGTAGGCAGTAAACTACTAGTTAGATTTTAAATAATGCCAGTCTCAAACACTTATCTTTAGCTTTTTCCATTTAAAAGTTAACCCATCTTTCAGTTTTCTATTCACTCTGATTTTGTTTTTCTTTGCATTTTTCAAATGAATATGTTTTGGTGGATAAAATGTTTTGGCAATATATTATGTCTAGACAATCTATCTGTACATTTGGTAATGTATCCTATAATCACTTGGCATTTTCTGGAATAAGAACCAAGATTGTTTATTCTAGAATAAGAACCAAGATTGACAATTTATGAACAGTGAATTTAATGAAATTGTACTGCAATCTAATCATGAAGCTGTAGCAAATAATACATTTTCTCCATTTTAGTAATAGTTTAATGTCTAGCATACCATTAAAGCAGTCTTGTTGAATTTATGATTATATCTACAGTTTAATATTTTGGTTTTATTTATTTAGTTGTCAAATTTATATATTCACCCATCTTACAAAACAAGTGCTTTTGGATGGTTTTATTTTATATAAACTAAATAGTGGTATGCATGCATGCATATATATATATATATATCCCACACACTACTCTCTATAAAATGAGAGGGCAGGATAGATTTATTAACAAAGTAATAAATACATATAAAATAACACTTCTGTTTTTCGGTCGTTCTGCTCAGTCCCTTAAACTGTAATCCATTTGTTAAGGGATAAGATTATTATTAAGAATAGAAGGATTATTTCTCAGTCAATACACCTAGTTTGCTCAATGGTATTAGTGAAATATATTATGATTAAAATGAAGATACTATGGCTACAAAATTTTCCTTCTGGGCAATAACAAGTTTATCTGAAGATTAATTTATACAACTCTGTTTAGATATGTCAAATTCATTATTTATATTTATAAAAAACATTATACATAATATCTAATATTCTTTTTTCAGAGACTGATATATTCTGAAAAGCTGCTGCTAGAGATGGATTTATTTTCAAAATGAGAGATCCCTAAATTTAGTAAGCTATTGTAATATTGTGTGGGATGGATTAAAATATTATTTTGCTGTCATACTTAAATAGAAAGGTTATTTTTCTTAAATGGAAAATTGTTTCTAAATTAATATTCAAATTGTGTTGTACATTAATATATCTCATGCTGTCTTTGTTATAACAATTCTTACGCCTTTTGTTCTAACAAATCTGTGTGTAAAACAGTCTTTGCAAGTTCCCATTTATGTGACTGACTCCGCAAAATACTGTAACATTATTAACACTTGTGGCAAAAACAGGTTGCCCTCTATATTTTCCTCAACTTGAAATCAGCCCCCCCACACCAAGAGATAAGCAGAACACCAGAGAAGTCTTACTAATTAATCTTAATATGATTAGTTCAATGCTTTGACATCTCCTTCCCCCAATATAAGTGGTTTTGAATGTGTGAGTTAAAGTCCTTTTTTATAACATACAAGACATCTCTGAAGGTAAGACACCAGCAGCTTACAAATTAATCAACAGAGTCCTGCACTGCATATAATGCCAGATACTTTCTTATTATTCCCAATAATAGAAATACACACTGGATTCTCCCATTATGTTGTCACTCTTTAAATATGTTTTATTAAATAAATCACAATAAGTGAATTCACATAATATGCTAAGAAGTAAATTCAGTGGTCTGATATTTGATTTTATGAACAGAATTTGGGTCAGTCCTGTTCTAGTCGTCATCTAATGATAGAGGAGTGGATATGTATTGTTGAGAGACTGATGATGTAGGTTAAATCTTCAGGAATATCTGATATGAATGTGATTAAAGCTTAATATGAATTAGGATATGAATGTGATACAATCTGATGAAAATGTCAGTAATAAATAATTTCATTACTGGATTCTTTTATGTATATTAATCCTGAGTGATCGGGTGACCATTATTAGTTCCAGTAAGTATTCCTGCATTGATAAGGTGTTTCATTAAGTATCCTATTATGTGAATACATACAAGTAGTTTCCGTTTCTCTCCTCACTCTGCATTCTTTATGAAAAATGAAATTATGTAAATGGATTCCAAATATGTTTGCTTCAGTTTGCATCCAAGCCTCTGAAAATTGGGGCATTTTTCTGTGCAAGGTTTAGAATATCAGAAGGTGAAAAGGCTACACATTTCTACTTAGTATTGTAGTGCTGACAAAAGTACAACTAAGTCAGTTTTGATTTTTACTTTGTGACTTTTTGCTGAAAGAGCAAGAACTGTTAGTATATTAAAAAGAACTGCCTTCAGATTTTAGACAGTCTTTCTCATTCAAGGAAAATGGGACAGAGAAAATTACCTTTTTTATCCACATTCTTAATATATATAGGACAGTTCCATTTTGAAAATAACTTATTTATGGATGGGAAAACAGCCCTTTGAAATAAATATGGTACTGTATTGTTCAGTTGTTAGCATCTATACTGGGATTTTCCAAATGTGGAATATAACCTTTATCAAAACTCAAAGCTCTAAGCAATGCAACATTTGCTGCATTCAAATTAACTTTTTTTTGTCTTTAGTCTTTCACAGAAGTCTTTCACAGAAGCCCATCAGGTCCTCTTGCCATTATAGGGTTCTGTGGACCACAGAGTGGAATCATCCACTCCAATTATAGTGTAAAAATAATCAACCCCCAAGTTGTGTGATTTGCCTGGAAAACAGTGGCAAGTGAAAAATCTGATTTGAAAATAGACTTGTGGGCCATTTTTCACTTGCCTTCCTTCCAGTGGACAAATGATTTTAATGATCCTGTCTTTGCTTGAGCTTTCACTAAAACCATTGGCATTTTTCAGCATGTATAATTCTAAATCCCAAGCCTTCTATTTCTTAGCTTACCACAGAAATTTAGCTTGAAATACCTTGTATTTAAAACTGTAAAGCTAGTACACACACATACTGCAGACCACTCTGTACAGAAACTTGCCCAGAGCCTTTTACAACATTGAGTTCTTCCTTATCTGTTATAATTGTAGACCAAGAGACTTTGAGAATTGCTTCTTGTTCTTGTTTTATCTTTTTGTTTGCTACTATATTACACTACAAGTTTGCTGAGTTTGGATTAATAACTTGTTTTGCAAAAAAGTACATACATTATGCTGCTTCGGTGTTCTAGTAAGTTACATGGATACCTTGCAGTTTCCTTTGAATTCTATTCAGGGTAGAACAATAGTTCTAGATGACAACGTATTTTAAACCCTTAAATATTAAAAATTATATGATGAAATGATCTAACTTATACCTGATATTCCTCCATCTAAATATTATACATTGTGTTATTCATTTGGGGAAATATAATTTGCTCGAAAAACAAGTATTACTTATTACTAAATATATTTTTTATTCTTGCTAGTATATTTTCACAGTTTAAACAGATTGGGTTTTTTTTTCCCATGAAAATCGTTAGAGATCCAACCTAGAACTAAGCAGAAAGTTCCTGACAGAACTGTTAATCAGTGGAATGGCTTACCTTAGGAAGTTGTGGGTCCTCCACTGGAGGTTTTTAAAAATAGGTTGGATAGCCATTTGTCCGAATGATAAGGTCTCCCATCTTGAGCAAGTGGTTGGACTGGAAGATCTCCAAGGTCCCTTTCAACCCTGTTGTTCTATAGCCTATCTTGGACTAGCTTGGAAACCATATACCTGCTCCCTGAAAATGCCTCCTCCCCTTTCCAAATTTTGATCATGTGACTATGAGTCAGTATAAACCTTGGGGGCATGCATAACTATCTTTCACTGTAACTTTAGTTACTGACTGAATGATTATTAAGCAAGGTCTAAATAAAATTATCAGGAAAATTATAAAAAAGCCATGGTGGTGCAGTGGTTAGAATACAGTATTGCAGGTTAACTATGCCCACAGCTAACCAGCTCAAGGTTGACTCAGCCTTCCATCTTTCTGAAATCGGTAAAAAGAGGACCCAGATTGTTGGGGCAATATTCTGACATTGTAAATTGCTCAGAGAATGCTGTAAAGCACCATAGAGCAGTATATAAGTCGAAGTGCTAGTGTTAGTGCTATAAAATTTCCCATCTCATAACTGTTTCATGAACAAGTATATATGTTAATTTGTTCTTGAAATGGTATAGCTTTTGGTCACATGCTATTTGGCCATGTTGCCCATTTGTCCTACAAATATAGGGAATTAAAAGCCAGAGTAATTTTTCTTTCTTTTCTTCCATTCATTTGTGTCCAATTCTTAGTGACTACCTAGAGAAGTTCCTGCAGTTTTCTTGGCAAGGTTTTTCAGGAGCAATTTGCCTTTGCCTCCTTCCTAGGGCTGAGAAAAAGCATCTGGCTCAAGGTTATCCTGCTGATTTTGTGCCTAAGATGGGACTAGGACTTATGGCCTCCCAATTTCTAGTCTGATGCTTTAATCATTACACCAAACTGCCTCTCAGTTCTTTTTGTGAACCAAAATCTGGTTTGGTTCATAGCTAACAGTAAACTATCATGTGGCTTGTTTTTATTTGACTTAAAGATTTATCAACAAACCTATTATTGTTTAACAAATACTCATGCTGTTTACTTTGGTAATGAATGCTGAACAGGAATTCAGTATGAGCATGAATTTGGTGAATATAATATGGTGGTTGGGGAAATTAAGCTGAAAGCCAAAATTTTTCAGAGCAGAGATGTCACATGTCAAAAGCTAACAGCCACCAGCTTCAAAGCCAAGAAAGAAAGGGCACAAACATTCTTTCAAGGAGAAGGATTTGAAAAGGAAACACTGGAATTAAACTACAGTAGGTATAAGGAAACTTAGTGTTTTAGTGGCTTCTTCCTAGTATGCAAATATGCTTATCTAACTAGGTCAAGTTCTGTATGTGAAAGCATTCAGCTGAGAACAAGTCTAGGTCAAACCACTCTTGAACTGAATATCTAACTAATGCTAACTAATGCTGCTTTGGTTTTATCAGTAAAGCATGATGGTGTCAGATAGTAGCACTTAAGCTGACTGAATGATCCCAGAAAAAGTAAGCTAGACCTAATTAATTGGATGAGAGACCACACCAAAATCTTAGAAATGTTGGCTAACCTGGGAAGCTAAAATGAATAAGTAAGACAATTTTAGCAAACTAAATCTATTTTTTGTAAGAAAATATATGAATATAATATGGATATAATATGGAATATAATATGGAATAATATCAAAATAATACAGATAATCACAAATTTCTAAGGCTTCTTATTATTTAACAGTAATAATATAAAAATAAGCACTCCCTTAAATCAATCTTATTATTGTTAAATAATACCAAGCCTAAGAAATCAGACTTCATTTTTTGTAATTGAGAAAATACAGGGAATCCTCAGTTTATGACCACAATTGAGCCCAACATTTCTGTTACTAAGTGAGACAAATGAATTGTTTCCCATTTTATGATCTTTCTTGCCACAGGTAAGTGAATCATTGCAGTTATTAAGTTAGTAACACAGCTGTTAAGTGAATCTGGCTTCCCCATTGACTTCGTTTGTCAGAAGGTCGCAAAAGCTGATCACATGATATTGCTGCAACTGTCATAAATTTGAGTCAGTTGCTATTTCAACCCCGTGACCATGGGATGTTACAATCATCATTAGTGTGAAAAACAGTCACAAGTCACTTTTTTCAGTTCAGTTACAACACTTTGTTTAATGAAGTTGAGAGCTACCTATAGTGTTTAATGAATGTATTGACGGTTAGAGAAGCCACCTCTGACCATCAATACATTTTAAACAATTAACAGAGACAACAGGATAACATTTTGAACAACATTTGAAGTTTAATATTATGTCAAGAATATTTTAAGAATAAGCTAAGTGTAGATTAAAGAAAAGACCAGCACTTTTTCTCCTACTGAATTAATTGACGCTATCTGTATATATAGAGTTGTATAGTGATTGTGGTGGATGGAGATATCTGTGCTTGGCTGAACTAGTATTCTACTGGGATATGAAATCATAATGATATTATAAATTGCAGTTCAGCAACATTTTGAAGTTTGTAGGTTCACAAACTCAAATACGTTCTGTTTCCAGTTGGTTGGTTTTGATTAAATTACTACTTTTCAATCTTAAATTATCTCTGGTGCATTATAAGGTTAACGGGAAATAAAAATTTGGTCAGCTATATCTGGTGAATATAATTGTGGGTTCTGAACATAAAGGGTTTTTTAAAATATCCAAACACTTGACTATCAATTTCTCTTCTAATACACACATGTAACTATGCAGTCACAGCATGTGAACATGCAGAATGGGTTATATTGTCAGAAGTTTAAATATACGATAAATCTGAGTATAAAGGTTAAATATTTAATAAAGGATATTAGCATCATAATGAAATCAAATGAAATTAAATTGCAATTTCTTATCCGGAATGAGATCCTTCTGTTAGAATGGAATTATTGAGGGGATTGTGGAATATAAACTTAAATTGAGACTGAAATGTTTGGTTCATTTACGTATAAGTTAACCACAACAATGCTACAGGGGTATTGTTAGCTAGTTTTGATTGCTAGCTAGTTTGATTGCTGGTTTGATTGTTAGCTAGTTTTGATTGCTAGCCCACATCTTGATTATTTTTTATTTTATTTTTAGGCTTCCCTAGTTCCAATAATGGAGCTCATAAAACTAGTCATTGACACTGGAGAATGCAGTGCTATGAACCATGCCATGTCTAGTGTGCGTGACCTGGCACTCACATAGTGATTTGACAGGGTCCTAATTTGCAGCCTGCCAGCTACCAACAGTAGCATAAATACTAAACTCTAATGAACTGCAACTGCCAGCACATGGCTAATGACCCCAGATCAGCTGGCTACTTCAGCCTATTGCCAAGGTCATCCAATTCAGATGTATTTGGTAGGAGTCTTAATCTTCTGAAGAGATGTAGAATGCTATGAATAGTTTTTACTATTTCAGCTTAGAGAAAAATCTACAGCTTTTTAATAAAGCAGTTGTGTTTATTCAAGGTTTTTTTTAATGTAGTCTTTTACCAAAATGGTAAAATTGTGTTTTGAATAAAGTATAATAAAGAGCCCCTCTCTGATGGAGATGAGCAGTTTAGAAATAGGAAATAAATAAATAAACAAATAGTGTAATACTGATATTTATTCTGATTTTAAATTGAAGCTTTGAGAATACTTTCTTTTGTTCAAACCTGGAGTGGTTTGAATTTTGAAAAAAGATGCAAGAGAAATTTTTAGTGTCAAAAGTGTGACCTAAACCTGACAGAAATCTTGAATTGAGTGATTAGCTACATATTATACATTATCCCCCAGAGTATGAATGTATTAAAATGAATAATAATGTAAAGAAAAATAATTTTATTGTACACATTCAATAAATGTCAGTTTACTCTATGGCAACTTTTGTCAACTTCAGCAAAATTAAGATGTGTGGACTTCCAACTCCCTGAATACCACAGCTAGCATAGGAATTGAAGTCCACATATCTTAAAGTTCCTGAGATTGAGTAATACTGCTCTGCTATGATGGCGGTTCATCTAGGACTGGGGTGTCAAACTCATTTTGTCACGTCGGCATCACGTAATGGTATTGGGACTTTTTCCCCCTTCACTAAACCGGACATAGGCATGGCCTGTGGATTGGGAGTTTGACAGCCCTGATCTAGGATATTTCAGGAGACGCATTTTTAGGAAGATCTTCACTCATTTTGTGATTTTTACACATTAATTGCTTTCCTTAAGAAATATATACATCACACATATTTAATTACGGTGACACAGTAATTGATTTACCTGTATCTTCCTTTTGTCAAAGTCAGCAGAAGACAGGTTGTTAGTTCACACTTAGTACTAAATATTTTAGTTCTACATTTTGTTGGCTTGTTGTGGTAATGAGATATGCTTGGACATTCTTATGTATTAGACAGAAACACTTGCTACCCATTCAAATAGGAATATAATCTCTCATATGCATCCTTCTCATGTTTTTGTTTATCATGGTGCTATACAAGCTTGGCAGCCCAGAAATGTCACAAACTATTATTTCTGTATAAAACAACACATAGTTGGATATCTTTGTTGTTAAGGATAAACTATCAAAGTATAATTAAAAATAATCAAATTTTGGATCCCAGCCAAAATATCTGCCTGCAAATCAAAGCTGTGTTCATAATTTTTACAAAGTTTAAGAATGATAATGATAATGACAGGTATTTGTATGGTCTCTTTTGCATACGGAGGCAAAATGCATGGAGAGATATGATTATCTTAGGCTTTTCTAGGAAAGTTCAAGTGATCGCTCTGAGATGGGCAATATAGATAACTTTAAATGTAAGGTTAAACAGAAAAAAAATTAAAGAAGGGAGAAGAACAGTCTTGTCGTAGAAATAGAAAAATATCAAAATATAAGTTATTTCTCAAGAATTAAAAGATAAAAAAATTACTAATAATAAAATGAATGTTAAGAGTCTAGGATAGCAGTATGTATTTCTCAAATACATGATGGAATTATGTTTACCCTAAAAATTCAAGATAACTTCAGATGGTAAAATATTATTACTGAATACTCAGTTGAAAAATAATGTTTAATGCCTAGCAGGGATGGATAATATATAGCCTATGTTGATTAATGCCAGCCATTATTTATAGGGTATCTTTCTAGTTTCAATAGCTTTATTTTCCATCTTGAATTGCTGTGTGAACAATTTTGCCGTTAGACCAAGACCCATTTACAGAATTCCAGGGTCATGCAATATAAGAGGCTCTAACTTCATTTCAGATGCGCATATATATTTCCTGACCCTCCATGAACTCCTTCCCTTCCTATTCTTCCCAGCAGTTCCAGAAACATTATCTTTAGGTATTTGAGACTAACAGAAGCATCAAATGTCTGTAAATGCAGCCCCATATGAAACTTACTACAGTAGTTTTAACTGCACCGTCATGAGGGAGCTTTTACCAAGGAATTTCAGTCCCAAAAGGACCACAATTGGCACCCCAGCTAGAGCTGGCACCCCATGACCACAGTTTTCACCTGTCACTCCAGCTCAACTCAATAACCTAAGAGGGTACCCAAGTTGCAAACCTGCTGCTTAAGGAAAAATGTGACACAATTCAGAGCCAAGGTTGGAGCTGGACTAAAGCAAAATTTTATTATCAGCAAACTGTACCTCCATGTTGCAGAGATTTCATCTACTTTTAGTAGATTTCATCTACTTTTGATCTATCAAAGCCCTTACTGCATCCAGGCAGTAGGCCAGAACTTCAAGGGCATCACATACATACAGTATCAGTGATATATAATATATCAAGAATACTGCATTCTATACTGCTGGATAAGCTGCTTAGAAGCTATACATAGAAATTAAACTGCATGGATGACAAAAACAAGCCCTGTAGACACTCACATTAGATTAGCCACAAATGCAATCTCTGTTCCTCATGCATACTAGCTGGAACTGCTTATTTAGAATATTTAGGAAAAAGCAGAAACATAGATCCAGGCTCCAACCTTGTAGGTACTCGATAAGATCTAGAGATTTTCCATCTCTGGCCTTGGATGAGATTGCACTTCCCCTTTCAATGATGGTATACACTCCAGGGCTTTACCTAGAGTTAAGCTATTGGCTTCATTTGGTGTGCTTTAG
Source organism: Laticauda laticaudata (assembly GCA_004320025.1). Taxonomy (NCBI): domain Eukaryota; kingdom Metazoa; phylum Chordata; class Lepidosauria; order Squamata; family Elapidae; genus Laticauda; species Laticauda laticaudata. Next base: position 52,473 of record BHFT01006387.1, read on the forward strand.
TTATCCTTTCTCAGACTGTGGCGTGGGTCCTTCAGACAGTCACTCATCACCTCATCAATATTGCAATATGCTTTATATGTAGCTGCCCTTAAAAACCACTTGGAAGCTTTAGCTGGTCCAAAACATACAACATGGGTAATGATGAGCATGTCTTGGCAAGCCCATGTAACACCTCTACTTAATGAGCTGTACTGGTTGTCAGTTTACTTCTAGGTACAATTCAAAGTACTAGTTTTATCTATAAAGCCCTACGTGGCATAAGTTATTTCTTTTTTTACCATCGTTTTTGCCATCCTTCCTATCATTACTTTTCATTTCTGTCTAATGTTTGGGTCCTTCACCCCTTTTCATTTATAAAAAAGCAAAGTTGCTGGGAGTTGATGATAGATGCGTTCAATAAATACTAATAAGGATAACATAGTCCATAGCATTGAATACTCCAAGAGTATTAAAAGACATGAGAAGGTACGTTCCTTCCAGCTCCCGATAAAAACCCTGCATCAAGGCAAATGATGCTTTTTCTGTTTTGTGCTCAAGCCTGAATCCAGAAGGTCCAAAAAAAGTTAAATCTAAAAATCTCTGTAGCTGAATTCCGTACTACTCTAAGAATCTTCCCTGAGAAGAAAAGATTAGAGATTGCTCGATAATTATCCAAAGTGGCTGAGTCAAAAGATGGTTTTTAAAAGGAGTGGTTTCTTTACCTCCTTCAAGATGTTTGGCACGACTCCTTTCCTCAAAGAAGAATTAATACCAACCTCCACCGATGTCCTAGATGGGCCATAGATTGAGCTAATGGGGGGAAGAGCTCATATCACAGTGACTTTCCTCATAGCTTTGGTGTAAACAAGCTGAAATTCATGCCCCATCATTCCACAGGATGTTGCTGTGGTCATCTTGTCAAACCCTATTCAAGTGTAGTCAAGCATAAGGGGAATGTAAGCAAGAAACCACAGACATGTCATACTGGTCTGCTGGATTATCTTTACTCTTATCTTTCCCTGAACTAGGGAATAGTTTGAATAGATCTGTCTGAATGTATTGATACTGTAAGGATAACAGCTATGGATATGACCTCCAGTTGGTTTTGCACTGTCCTACACCACTGGCTTATGTTCAGTTTGTGATCCATCAAGGCAACCATATCCTTTATGTATACACTGTCCCCTGGTATTTCTTTTTTACCCCATATCATACTTTTCATTTTTCTTAGGGCTCTGTATTAATGAACATGCTCATTATTCTAGCATGTCAGGATATTTCTGAATCTCAATAATATACTATGAAGTGTTATTAATATTAACTTAAGTTAATATTAAGTTATTATGCTACCTTTATGTTGTTTGCAAATTTGAAAACTGGATCTTCTAAAATATCATTTAAATTATCGATAAATATATCAAACAGAATTGAGCCCTGAAACTCAACACTTTTTCTATTTGACACAGAACTGTTACTAGATATAAAATTATTCAACCATCTCTGTATTCATCTAACAATAGCGTGGTTCAGACTACATTTTGTCATGTTATCTAGAATCTCATGGGAGATCACTGGGTGCTTTGCTGAAGCAAGATATGTTATACCTACTGCATTTTTATGGTCAACTTAAACTGGTCATCTTATCAAAAAGCATGTTCATCTGAAATTCTTTTCAGTCGTGTAATAATAGTTTTGCTATTGATCACGTGTCTGGGTGAGAGGAGGAAAGGAATCACAAAATGCAAGAATTGTCAACATTCTAAAACTGCTGCTGGATTGCTTCTCCCTTAAGGGTAGCACTTTGGAAATTTTTCAGGGTTTTGTTTTGCCTCTGCCCCCTGGCTTGATCTGGCCCATTTTCAAACTTAATCTTTCTTTTCTTGCTGTTTTCTGCCACATCAAATTTGCTTTTATTCAGGTCACTTTTTGCAGAGTTATTGTACTGAATGACATAATCCTGATCCCTTTCACATAATATATTTTTGGATGTTGACAATAATAAAAAGATTAGGTTCATTTGGCATGATTTATTTTTGATTCCACAGTGGCTCTTGCCAAGCAATGCATTATTTTCTATATATTCCCAATAATCCGTGTAATGTTTACAAATACATGAATCCTTGAATTGTACACTTTGTCTTTGTATTTATTTAGTGATTATTGAATCACCCCATATCCTGCATATCACTCCCAAGTCCATTTCTGATTCATGGCATCACACTATTTTCCATAGTCTCTTCTCCCTCTCTGACAGGATTCAGACTTAAAGAGTTCTGAATGAAGTTTGTAAGGCACATTACAAACATAATTTTCCCAATTCTTATCTATCCTGACATGTTCCAGAAGCAGGTAGAGTGATGTACTAGAAAATTATCAATGCCTCATTATAAGAGGGGCAATTTCTGGTGACTTTAAACGAAGCTGTGGTGAATCCCATTTGAAAATGATTCATTGGTGGTGGAGAATGATCAGCTGGTCTCCAATCTTCCCTTTGTTGAGAAGTTATTGGGCTGCTGAGGGTGGAACAACTTCACAGTACCCTTGACGAAACCCTTGGACTTTTTTCAGTCAGGATTCAGGCTTGGGTTTGGAATAGAGATACCATTGGTTACCCCATAGATGACCTTTGTCAAGGCTCAGATGAGATAATGCACCCTTCTAATCTTGTTGGACCTCTCAGTAGCCCTTGATTGCATTGACCATGGTATCTTACTGGACTGTGTACAGAAATTGGAGATCAGAAGAGTTGGATTTACTGTGATTCCACTGTAGTTGGTTCCGATTTGTGGTCATTAATGAAGAGAGATTGATGGCTTCTGAGTGGGATACGGTAGAGTCCATTCCTCTCTCCCCTACTCTTTTTGTAAACTATGAGGGAAATGATGTCAGTGTCCTTTCCTCATACCTGGAGGTTGTCTGAGTTGAGAGAAGAAAGAAGAGAAAGGAATAAAACTGAATCCAGATAATCTGGAGTTGCTGTTGATGTATCACAGTTTTCTGTTGCCAAAAGTTCTTCAACAGGACATATTACCCATCCAAGAGGAAGCTTACAACCTCAGCTCCTGATTAAATAGCAGTTGGAAGCTGTGAGCAGATAGGCCTCAGTTGAACTCTCCTGATGTATCAGTTGTATCCCACAGTTTCATGCTTTTATCAACTCTTAGTTGGATAACTTAATGCATTGTACTTGAGGCTGCCCTTAAAGATTATTCGGAAACTACATTGTTCTAAAATATAATGGCCCACATATTTTCAGAATTGTCTGTTCCATTTCCAACCATTACCCACCTAATATTAAGATCAAACAGGGAGAAACTGTTATTGATCCCAGATTTTTAGAAGGTTTGCGAGGCGGTTTAAGTGAGAAAGTGCTGGTTTTTGGAGGCAATATCAATCCTGTAGAATAACCCCCTGGTAGAGAATAGACACCCTTTTTTGTTGATGTTTTGAGGTTTATTAGAGTTGTTTAGGGGAATCATCTGCTGATCTGATCATGCCATATTTTCACTGTTATTTGTTTTGCTTGCATTCCATTAATTCCAGATTCTTTTGTCTCATTCATGAATGGTTTGTTACAGTAGCCCAGTTATCAGATTGTCCTGGTTCCTTAACATCTGATGCAGGACCTTGTTAATCCAGGTCATGTTCAAGTCAGCATGACTCTCTTACTTCACATCATTCTCATATTCAAGGTTGGTAGGAGAAGCATTAAGAGGTTAGAGGATCCTTGACTCCTACTGCTAAGATAGGTATCAGCTGATATTCAAACCATGGATTCCCTTGTCAAAGGGTGGTACTCTAACCATTGTGCTGTCCAGCCTGTGTCTGAGGCAGTAGCAGACATGGGAGGGGGATCAAGCAGAGGAAGTGCCATGGCAAGATAAAACTCTTTGCCTGGAATATATCATCAACAGATAGACATTGAGAAATCCTACCAGTGGCTGGAAAGCACTGGATTGAAAGACAGCATTGAGGTACTGATCATAACAGCACAAGAACAGGCATTAGACAAGACCCAAAGTACAAACTGTGCAGAGAGGTCCCAGAGACGACAGTCTAAGATCTAGTGGCATGATGCAGGCAAGAACAGGATACAATGGATAACATAACAAAGTAGCTAATATTGTATACAGGAACATCTGCAGAGTGTATGGACTAGGCCATCTGTGGAATTTCCCATCTAGATGTTCACAAGTCATATGGAAGATTCCATAGATGATCATGGAGAATAACAGATATCGTGTGGGACTTCCAGATCAAGACTGACAGGCAGGTACTGAGCAGTTACACACTTCATAGCAGTGGTAATAGATGTAGCATTTCTGGATGATAGCAATCTCAGGAAGAAGACGTATCAGAAGTTGGAGAAGTACCAGGGCTGGAAGAGGGCAAAGTTGTCCCAGTGGAGCACTATTTAGGAGCACTCAGGGCTGTGACTGCTAAGCTGGGAGAGTGGCTCCAACAGATCCCAGGAACAAAACCTCTCTGTCCTGAAGAGTGTCGTGCTAAGGTACTGCACAGAACTCTCAAACTTCCAGGTCACTGAAAGAGGACCTGAAATTGAGGAAAAGATAATACTTGTAGAGATGAAAAGGGTTTTTATATTATTATTCTATATAAGCCATAATCAAAAGTCTTTTTGATTTTGGGAGGGAAATTGAATTATGTAAAATCAATCAATCAAACCTTTCTCTGAAGTTTTCCATTTCAGGAAGAATGAAAGAATTGAGCCTGATCATATTGACACCATCGGCACTGCTAGTCATTCAATGTCAGAATTTTTCTGTCTCTTCTTAGGCCCTTCCCTCAATACCGCTTGTCCTCCTATCTCGATCTTCTTGTCCAGTGATTTGTAATTGCTTGCAGTGTCTTCAGGGATGTTCCTCATTGTATTGTTTGTTCCCATGTGGATCAATGGAAAGGGCCATTTATGTTATTTACTAGATATTGAAAAACAGGTTGAAACCTGTGATCATAAACCATCACATTTATACAATACTTGTATTAATATGCCTACATAAAATCAGTACTAAATTATTCAGAATAGTCTAATTTACATTTTCAGTAATCTGCTGGCAGTGGAAAAAATTGACAATGACAAAACAAGTATTTCTGGGTCTTTTTCACTACTTAGCCCCTCCTTCTGTACTTTAAGTTGTTGGAGATAATGCACTTGGTTTAAACTTTGCACCCATCGAATCAGTGTTAGTTTTGAAATATTGCATGTTGCTCTGATGTTCCTTTGACAGACATAACAAATTTGATAACTTAAACATTTTTAATTGGAGGCTTGCCATTTAAATTTTCAGAAATATATTAGGTGTTCTGTGAATCTATTTCTAACACTTAGAGATGTTTCATGTGTTTCTGTTGCTATTTTTAATCCCCCTTTTGAATATTTAATTTTCCTTTTCAATTGTTCTACAGTATATAGGAAAGATATTTTTCTATAATGGATAGTGTGGATTTTTTGGAACCCTTTGACTTTTTAAAATGTTCTATAAATGTTACTTACATTTCAATTGTTGATGTAATTGAAAAAAATAGATTTTTAAGATAACAATGTTGCTTGATCTGGGCACAATTTGGATGGGTGTTGAACATGCACATCTGTGAAAAAAAAATGGATATGAAGTGAGAAACATGTATTGGAAATGATGAAAAAGGAAAGCTGAATTGAAAGAGGCTGAAAGTATTTTTTGGAAAATCATGCCTAATAATTTGCATAGTACCTTTTTGAAAGGTAAAAATTCCCTCAAGTTGAGATTGATTGCAGTCTTGGAGTTTCTAGCATATGAGCAGACATTATTGGAGCACCAATGATGAACAAATGTGTGAACAGTGCTTGTCCTCATAAATAAAAATATAAATGAAAACAACAGACATAATGGAATATAGGCAGTTTTGTGTAGTGGTTAAGGCAGTAGGCCAGTAACCAAGACCTTTTAGTTCTAATCCACCTTTGGCACAAAGCCATCTGGGTGACCTTGGGTCAGTCGCTTTTTATTAGCCCTAGGAAGAAAGCTATGGCAAACCACTGCTGTAATCTTGCCAAGAAAATGGCAGGAACTTGTCCAGGCAATCGCCAGAATTCAGCATTGACTTGAAGGCACAAAACAGACAAACAAACAAAAAACAGGATTAGGGCAATCAAGCAGATCATAGCCATATAAATAGGATCACACCTGAAATGCTTAGGAATTTGAACTGATATCCGCCTCCCCCAAAAATACTCCAGTATGTCAGAACAAACTGAGTCTGATGGATGGTATTTTAATATAAAATTAGTATTGCACAATCCATGACTATAGAGTAAGCATCTTCTCATATCTCCCCACTTGTATCATAAATTGTTTTATATAAATCTCTGTGAATACTTTATTTGGAGAAATTTATTAAATTTATCCAAATAAAGTATTCACAGGGAGATTTGTATAAAACATTTAAGATACAGGTGGGGAGGTATGAGAAGACGCTTTCTCTATAGTCACGGATTCCAAACCATAAGGGTTTTAAGGATAAACTTTAGCTTACTTACTAGGACTACCTAATAGTCCTTGATTTACAGCCATTCATTTAGTGGCTGTTCAATGTTACAATGGCACTGAAAAAAGTGACATGATGGTTTTTCACGGTTACAACCTTTGTAGCATCCCCGTGCTCAGGTGATCAAAATGCAGATGCTTGGCAACTGATTTATGACTATTGCTGTGTCCCAAAGTTTGCACCCTTTTGACAAGCAAAATCAATGGGAAAGCCAAATTCACATTAACAACTGTATTACTAACTTATCAATTGCAGTGATTCACTTAGTAACCGTGGCAAGAAAGGTCGTAAAATGGGGCAAAATTCACCAACAGAAATTTTGGGCTCAATCGTGGTTGTAAATTGAGGACTACATGTACATTGTGGTTGGAAGCAAATAGGTAGAGTACAAATCTTCCAAAAGAATTCTAGTTTAACAGGTCAGAATTCTGGCAGTTGTTGCTTTCGTGTGGTTTCTGTACATTACATCTGAGTTTGTAGCATCTGAGCAGACATCATTAGGACATTTTAGGAATTGAAAAAAGCTCCACTTTTGTGTGTCCTTACATTAACTCCTGCCATATATGCCTGAAGGATTATTGGTATTTCCCTCAGTTCCTTTTCACTTTTCCTTTATTTAGCATTTAGAAATATTTTCCCTTTTCCATATTTCTTGTCAGGTTGCACATTTTCACCACTTCATCTTGCTTAAGTGCTTTTGAGGTGGGCTTGACTGTACAGGTAGTCCTTACGACCACAATTAGCCCAAAATTTATGATGCTAAGTGAAATATTTGTAAAGTGAATTGGCCCCATTTTACGACTTTTCTTGCCACAGTTCTTAAATGAATCATTGCATTTGTTAAGTTAGTAACATAGTTGTTAAGTGAACTTGGATTCCTCATTGATTTTGCTTGTCAGAAGGTCGCAAAAGCTGATCACATGACCCTGGGACATGTCAGCCATCATAGATATGAACCAGTTGCCAAGCGTCTGAATTTTGATCATATGCCCATGGGGGTGCTGCAACGGTCATAAGTGTGCAAAATGGTCATAAGTCACTGATTTTGTAACTTTGAATGGTCACTAAATGTACTTTGTAAGTTGAGGACTACCACTATTAGCTTCAGTTTTACAAGGCATTTTAACTCCCTGACATATTTTAAGAAGCCTATCAAGTTGTAGCTGTTGACTTTTACAATATTTGTCATTACTACCTTGATACCAGAGCTAGATTTTTTTTTTGTTATTACCACCTTCATAGCAGAACTATATCATGTGCTGTGTTTGGATGTGCTGTTCTTTCATTAATATTGTGCTGATGGTAAATATAGGTGCTAATTACCCTTATGTGTAATTGAGAAAAATCTTGATTAAAATAACAAATTGCTCAGCTGCAGCTACGGTTCTTTTAAGTACCCGTTCATGCATATACACAGCTCTGCCTCATACAGTAGCCTCAAGATATATAAAGCAGGTAAGTCATTTAGACACATGTACCTTATGAGCTTGCAAAATGCAAAAAACTTTAGTTTTTAAAGTTGCTGACTGCATACATGCCGGAAACCTATACAGGTGGGTATACAGATGACTCTTCAAGAATCATAGTAAGCAGCCTACTATTAGACATAAAACTTAGAAAGAATAACTGGTCACCAAATCAGCAAGTTATTGAATATGAGATAAATATGAGACAAATGATTGCAACTTTTTGTTAAGTGCCAATTGTCTTCTGAGTTATTTCTCAAACAAAATCCAAAAGCTACGATGATTTCCATAATTTCCATAATCATTTCCCTTCAGCTAAGACAACAGGCTCTCACCAGATTTCCAGAAACAGAAAATGATACCAAAAATAATTATATAAATTGACCATTGCTTGAATAGTATGCAGCGAAGGAAATCTTATAGTGTGTTTAAATATCTCCATTGTTACTGGACTTTAAATGGTATTAACTGTTTTATAAAAAATTTGTGAAATTTTAATATTAAGTAATAGAACTATATTTTCTCTAGATCAGCGCTCTTAAAGCATTTGACCTAATGACCCATTATTTTTAAAATAATGACATTTCCCCCTCAATTGTTGTTTTACACAGATGTCTCAGCAGCAGCTGTCTCAAACTGTGTAATATAAGAAATTACATTACCACCAGAATACACCCTAATTTCCTCATGAAGATAATAACCCCCATTTAAGAAGCACTAGATGGAGTCTCTTCATACAGACGATAAGATTTTTTAGTACCATGGAAAGAAGGTTGACAACAGCTTGGTTTGCATTAGAAGTGTTTAGTGTTTATATCTCGATATAAAAATTACCTGAAACGCTTTATTTTGAACTGAACTATATAGAAGTACATATCTATAGATATAAATACTGTATACTTGTTTATATCTGTATATTATTTAAATATATATTTGTGATCTGTACTATATCTGTATCTATAATATTAACATCAACAGATAGATAGAAATAGTTTAATGGCTATCACATTTTAAAGCTTATATTTTTGTCATTGTCTGTGGAACTTCATGTTCAGAAAATAAGCTGATTTTCTTTGCTCGAAATAAACTTTTTTTCTTGGTATGATATGTCTTTAAATTTATGTGTATGTGTTCGTATAATGTGATATATAAAATATAAATATATTTCCAAGGGAAATGGTGCAAATTATATAATCTTTAGAACAGATCTTTACTTCCTGAAACTTTTTTAACATACAGTTTTTCTGTATTTGAAAAAAAAATACTATACACAGGTAGAAGGAAAAGTACCTGAGCATGAATAGTTAATATTTTCATTATTGACAATAGCCTGAAGTGTTAGGTTTTAACTTGCTGCTAAGCTGATATTTTGAACAAGGTCCAGTTGTAAGAGGCTTTGCAACATTTCTCCCTTCTAAATCATCATATTTTTTTTAATTATTATTAGGGGAAAGAATCTGTAAGAGAAACTTCTGGGAATTAACTGTTCATCCAGTTCCTGAATCTAGATGATTTTGAGGTCAAATATTATTTAAGGAATTATTTAGAGAGAAAACAACTGTGATGGATTCCAGATTATTATTTTACATACACAGGTTCTTACAATTGTTTCAGAGGTACTCAATGGTTGGGTACCTCTTTAGAGTGTTTAGAGTTCATGCTAGTCACAATTTCTGTTTTAGAAGAAAATCAAGCAGTAAAAAGATGATAGAATGGAAAGGCTTCTCTTTCTTTGTCTTTATGGTGCTCAAGATAACATATTTAAGCTTTTCTTATTAAGAGTCAGATGTATTATTTTTCACCGACAGATTGGGTATGGCTTTTTTTAAAAAAAAAACTTGTTACAAATTAGAAAAAAAAATTATTTGGAGAAAGACCAAGAAATTACAGTATTATCTGATTTCATAATATAATTTTATACATATATACTTAGAAGGACATCTATTACATTCAATGTGTTAAGACACATTCAGTGTGTTAAGACACACTGTCAGTATGTTTTATTTCTATACAGTATCCAATTGTGAATATAGGATTGTGTTATTAGTCTAAATAGTAAGTTATATTATAGATTAGGCTAAAATCATGTTTTAGTTATGTGAAGGCTTCAGAGGCTAGATAAAGGACTAAGGAGACTTTTTTCAGTGCATTGTCGAACAGTCATTTAAAAAATTCTTGTAAGTCAAGGACTACTTGTATTGGATAAATGGAATATTTTCTATATAAAAGTCTGCATTTTAAAATTTTTATATGGACATGAATAGAAACTATATTCCAAATAAATTATATTCATGAAAGCTAATTCTAACACAGGAATATGACTGCAGATATTGCTGAATTCTATTTTCCAGAGTCTCCTCACTCCACTGATCATGTTAACTGAAGCTGCAGTACATGGAAGGATACAGGATTCACTGTTCATGTTAAAACAGGAGAGAGTAATCTTTGATCAGTCAGGTTAACATTTTAGCCTCCAGAACCTCTGGAGTACATGGTTAGATGTCTGTCTTGAGGGTCCTCCCATCATCATCATCATCATTGTCATCATCACCACCATCATTTTTGCCATTGTCTGTCAACTGCAAGATGAAGGTCTCTTCCACATTTTTCCAGCTAATATGGTCCTAGCTTTCTATTGCCAATTGAGCCTGCAATATTTGCTAATGTCATTGAGCCACCTTGTTTTAGGTTTGCTTTTTATTAAGTGGGATCCATTCTATAACTGCCTTGATCCACCTGCCATCAGTTCTTTTTGCTATGTGACCACCCATTTCCATTTCAATTCTTTCATTCTCTTGATGATATTGTATACTTCCATTTGTTCTGTAATCCATGTGCAGGTCTTTCTATCTTGTCTTGTAATACAGAGCATGTATCTTTCCATGGCTCTTTGGGCCATTCATAGCTTTGGTGTTGATTGTAATGTCAGTGTCCATGTTTCACTAGCATATATTAGAGCAGGTAGCACACATTGATCGAAAATTTTTCTCTTCACAAAGGAATGTACAAGAGCTGCACAAAGCAGGAGAACTATTTAGTTTAAAAATAAACCTGAAAAAGAGCCAGGTTATGTTTAATAAATTCATCAAAGAAAGAAAAAAAATATCTGGAGAAGAACTAGACATAGATCACCACATATACCTTGGCCAACAGGCGATGCAGTAAAGGAAATTGGATGGCATGTTAAAGGTGGTTGGCAGGCATTTGGCAAGCTAAGTACAATTTTCAAGAACTTTGCCTTGCTGTTTATGATCGTTTTACTTTTACACCAAATGTTCTTGTGATGTGATCGGGTGAAAAATTTTCATTTCACAAGCTCTATTATATTAGAGCTGAAACTGGTGATCCTGGTGGTTTTGCTTTTCTGAAACTAATTGGATTCCTGTTTTAAAAATCAGCAAACTAGTCTCATGATCCCTTATGTAAAAAATAATAATGATGTGGGGTTCTGGTTGTGGCCTGATGAGCTTCAACAATGAGTGCAATAAAATTTCTAACTGATTTTATTGCCCCTTATAATACACATTATGAATAGCAAAGATTGGTAGTAGGTCTTACAGGTAATCCTTGTTTAGCAACCACAATTGGGGCCAGCAACTTGGCCCTTAAGTGAAGAGGTTGCTAAGTGGAACAGTCCTGTGCTTATGATCTTACTTTGACTTTCCAGACCTGTGAAAGTCATAAATTTAAGGATTGGATATAAAGTTACATTTTCATCAACATTATAACTGTGAATAATCATTAAAAGCAATCATCAAATGAAGACTAGGTAATTCTATGTGGAAACATAAGTCCAAAAATTGCTACATCATTTTAATGTTGTCAGCCATACAGTGAAGTTTTCAATAGTTCTTTTCTTTGCTGAAAATCTAAATATGAGTGGAGATTGTATAATGTCATTTTAAATATGGTAGTTATAACAATGTGACTACTCTAAGATTCATGCACATGCTTTAAGATCCTAAAGATTGCTTTTGATATGGGATGAGTTAGGGAAGGGACCCCAACCCCCAGGCCATGGACCAGTACTGGTCTGTAGTCTGTTAGGTATTGTGCATGTGTGGGATCTAAGTTGCATGCAAAACCACCACACCTCAGTCCATGGAAAAACTGTCTTCCACAAAACTGGTCCCTGATGCCATAATGGTTGGGGGTTCGCTGAGTTAGGATACTGCCTCCTAAAATCTGACCAATATGAACTTACTCAGAAAAGCTATTACTGCACTCTGATTACAGAATATTATTATATTTTATTATTTAACCAGCTTTTGATTTGGCAGAACTCTTTGTAGTGTGTTACTTGTACAGATGAGTTATTTTTAGTAATCCCAATTAAAGCAAATCCTGGCATTGGCTTTTTCTAAAACACATGAGAGCAAAATTAAACTTGATTTCTAACTTGACCACATGCAGATCTCTTGGCTCCAGGCAATGAGCTAGCACTTCCCCCCACCCACCCCCGTTCTTCTTAGCTCCTGTGGTGCAAGACTTAAAACTTCTGCAGGTTTATGAAATAATATTTTCCTGGCTTCAGATTAGAGAATCAGACCAAGGGAAGGGAAGAAAATTTTTTGATTTTCTGTTGTACATTAAGATATTTTGTCAGTAAGAAATTTAATGGAACCCAAATGATAAGATTTTGCTACAATATTTAGTTTTACTTAAATTATAAAAGTTTAACGTGAAAGATGTGAAAGATGTAAAAGAATATCTGTGAATGTTTATAGATTTTCATAAAAGCAAATGGATTATTATGTATGTAGGTATCAGGTCAATTTCATTGCAAAGAGTTTCCCTATCAATTTAATTGTCTCATGTTATTTTGTCTATGGTTTATATAGTTGCATAATTATAAAATGTGTCATTTATCAAAATTAGAAAAGTAGAATGAACACAAGAGTCTATACTTATGTTTTGGCCTATTTTAGCTGATACTTTCTAGAAGAGACCATGAGTAACTAATTATTTTGGCACTCCATATAGAATTTTAAACCAATTTCATTAGTAATCATTAATTATTTATATTTGTATCCATATTACTAAGTTTCTATTATTCTCTTGCTTCATTGGCTTAAGTTCAAATATTCTCTGATGGATAATTTCCATAAATTAGAAAATAAGATACCTTTTTAAAAATATCAGAGCAATTACAAGAAATTTAACATTAAGGTAGGACTACTCAAATGGATCTCAACTGCATGTGAGATCAAAGAAACACATGGGGTTAAAGTTAGATGGAAAAGCTATATTGGAGCACTGTATAGAAATAATTCTCTAGGGGTTTAGGACACAATTCCATTAAAAAGAAAGGTGCTTAATCCCTGTCTGAGGGTGGGTAATGACTGGGTCCCTCCAGTCTTAGTCCAACATTTGTACCACTACCACATATTAATTCCAATACTAAATCAAATTTAGAACAGTAAGAAATAACTGACATTCTTTAAACAAAAATAGATGTATAATTTTAGGTGCATTATTAGAAACACTATAGGGGTTAAGATTAAATTCTCCAAACTGAATTGGTATCTTTTTCATTTTAAAACTAAGAATTATTTTTGAAATATTGAAATAACAGCTGTGAATGCTTTTTATTAAATGATTATAGAATTCTTACATTAAAAACTACAAATGTTTTATATTTTAAAACTAGCCCTATACCCGTGCTTCGATACAAAACTATGTGATCGGGCTTAGTTTTTGGGGAGGAAAATAATAATATATGAAATACTAATGCTCTGATGGTTATTTTGAAAAATCCGTTCTTAGCACCTAAAAGCCAAGAGGAACATATGTACCAAATTGAAACTTTGGAGGTTTTGTGATGATGCATGAGTGGTATTTCACACACACATACATACATACATACATACATACATACATACATACATACATACATACATACATATGTTTTTTTAAGTTTTCGCGGGGTACTTACATGAACTGCATTCACTTCCTCTCGGGTATATATCCACGTCATTTGGCTTTAAAGTTGTAGCAACGTTTCAGCAGAATCTCATTCTCCATACATCAGCTTACTGTATGAGTTGGTATGTGGTCAATGCTATCGCCAGTCTGTTAGTTTTAAATTTGAGCTAGCCATGTTGTCCCAGGATTTGGTTTTTTTTCTACACTCCTGATTGTTGAGAGTCTGGTCTGTTGGTTATTGACGTTGAGTCTTGTTAAGATTGATGTTCTGGTTTTCTTCCTGTCTGTTTTGTGGCTTTGATGGCATAGGCAACACTTATTCCTATGTTGGACGGCTTTCAGTGAAGCTTGACTTCGCGTGAAAGCGAACGCTGTTATCTATTAGGAACCGGTTTCATCTGGCGTGCCTGTGGGGTTGTTCAGCTGGAGGTATCGGGATCTGTTTGTGCCGGCAGGTGTTTTGCCTGCTGTGTGTGGAGATCTTTTGTATTTGAGAGTCAGCTTCCAAATGATTGAGAGTCTGGTGGAATCATCTCTGAAATGAAACCTAGCTCCTAATAATAATAAGCCGTCCTCTTCAGCGAGTCAAGCTGCACTTGAAAGCCTCCAATTACAGGAACCACAGTGTTGCCACGCATCCAAAGCGCACAAAACAGACACAAAGAAACCAGAAACACCCAATCAAACTCACCTCAACACAGAACAATACCACACCGCTGCCCAACAATCAGATGTAGAAAAAAATCCTGCCAGCCAGTAGGCAGCCTCAAAGTTTAAAACCAACGCTGTCTGAGATCTCCTGACCCACATACAACTCATACAAGAAAGCCTGATCATGGCAATGAAGATGTGGCTTAAACTTGCTACAACCTTAAACGAGCAACTCAACTGACGTACGGGCACTCTAATACGAAGGAAGCTGACACAGCACCAAGGAAGCCTACCGCGTGAAAACTAAAACAAACAAAATATATATACATATATATATATATTATATTATATATATATTACACACAGACACAACATATACTATACAAACACCACACACACACACACACACATATATATATATGAAATTCCTATGAGCTACAGATATTTAAATATTATCTACCTTTTTGTTGCTTTTTTTTCCTACTGTTTCAAAATCATCTTTTTAGAAACTTTGAATGTAAAACTAATTCAACCTATAGTTTATTGATTGAATTGATTATAAACTGTCAAGTAAGTGTTGACTCTTAACAACCACACAATTTTTTCGCATGACTACTAGTCCTCCTCAACTACCATAGTCTAACTGGTCTTCAATTAATGAAAATCGAAAACATATTTGTTACTGAGTTCTGTCTGTCTAAACAGTGTGAACTCAGCCTGTGGGCTGGATGATCTTAGAATTTGACCTGCGGGCCACCCTGGAAACAGTGAAGGATCTTCTGCCTGTTGTAAAATGGCTCTCAACGCTTCGTTTTCAAGCTGTGACGGCCTCCTGCAGCCTCTTGCATCACTTCGGCTAGCTCGTTTAATACTGGCAGGGAGTTGCAGAACGCATCACAGCCAAAAACGGAGGCTCGGGAGTCCGTTTCACTGGGCAGAGCACGTCAGGCACCACAGCACCAACTCAAGTGACATTGAGCTGGCAACCACACTCTGCCATGCCCCCCTCAGCCCCCAAAATCAAACTAACCCTGATGCGCGCCTCCAATCGAAAATGGTCACAATATTACACTCTCCGGTTTAAGAAATATAATTAAGAGGGTCATTTGTGTTGCAAGTAAGCAGTTCTTGATATTCCTGACTAGACAGAATTTGTATACCATAAACTTACCCCAAGCCCATTTAGAAAAATGTCAAAAACCTGTAACTTGAAAAGAAAGTGTCTTACTTTGCACCAGAGTTGCTATTCAGCAGGTTCTGACCAGTTTCTGGAGAACGTACGTAGCGAAATTTTGAGTAGTTTGTGAGAGAACCGGCAATACCACCTCTGGTTGGAGATTTACAGTATCCTTCCCCTGCCACGCTCACCAAGCCATACCCCAGCAACCGGTAGTAAAAAAGTTTCGAATCCCACCACTTGCTTTGCACGCAATTGAACTATCTGAGGTCAGTCCAATTAAAAGACAATGCAATCATTCCAAAGGTAAAACCTAATATTTAGTTTAATTATCAACATTATAGGAGGATTCTACATTTTGTCTGAATTGACTTTTCCCCTGTTCACTGTTCATTCATCCAGAAACATTCCATAAGTATATACCTCATTCTATTAGCAGTGGGCTCACACACCACTGCAGGAGCCATTTGTTGCCTTACTCCTTTTTTAGCATTTTTCTCAATGAAAGAAAAGTTCAAACTTTTCTTTGAGGTTCAACAGTTTTTCAGTAGTGGTTTGTATATCAGGAAACCTTCTGAGTTTTCCTATGAGAAATAGTTTCTTACCTTTGTGTTGATGTTCTTCCTGGTGCCTGTGCAGGTATATGCAATTATTTTTTCCCCTTCTCCTCATAAATATTTAATGTTTTGTTTTAATTTTATTTATAAATTAATTCCGCGATTTTACACAATAAGATAACTCTGGGCAGTTTACAATAATAAAATAAACATATAAAAGTACTAAAAACATAAAGAAGTTTAAACAAAGCGCATGACACTAAATCATTCAATTAAACTATGGGAAGTGTGGTAACAGAAAGGGGGGATGGTGGGATCTGTTGTTAAATTAAGCCAATTACGCTCCACTGGGGATTCTCCCAATGCGAGCCAAAGGCTAGCCGGGCAGTAATGGCGTTGTTTGGTAGAAGTTACCCTGAACGCCCTTTCTAAATGCTATATGTTGCAACAGAGCCCAGGATGGGTTGACTGCCTTTCCCATGACATCATTTAGCTGATTCTTTACTAGATATAAAGCCAGCGCCCCGGAAGAGACCCCAAGACTTTGGCCAAAGATAGCTTGACAGACTGAAAAGGTGCTGCTGAAAGCACAACATGACTACAGAATACTGGACTTACCCTCTCCGGGACGAATCAAGGGAGGGGCTGGGCTCTCTTGCCCAGCATCAGATAGAAAGGGCGTTCAGGGGTAACTTCTTACCAACGGCCCATTCCTCCTCGATGCTGCATCGAGACGCCCAGGATGGGTCATACCAAATGCTTGGTAGTGTCCATGGCGGTCCTCATCCGGGGCTCAATCACACCGACTGTTGAATCACTTGTTTGAAGCACTCGTCTGCTGAAGGCTGCAGTTAGCCAAGGCAAAGACCATCCAGACGGTAGTATCTGATGAAAGGGATGGAGATGTCGCACGTTGGCACACATGACAGATCTCCTCCAAGGAGTGCTTGTCACCCAGAGCAGCCGAAAGTGGCCGCATTTCTGGTAAGAGTGCGCATCAGACCTCGAAGAAACGTAAAAGGCTGCAGCGTTGTAGCCCTGCTCAATGCAAAAAGATCTGACCCACCTGATATAGTAGGGAGAGAAGGCCTTGTGCCCCAAGTGAGAGAGGAAACAAGAACAAAATGGCTTTCTGATCTTCCCTGAAGGAGAAGTTGGCTTAATGTATATTCTAAGAGCCCTACCTACATCTAGCGAGTGCCACTGCTGCTCTAAGTCATTGGTGTCGGGAGGGGTAAGAAGCCAGGCAACCTAACTGTTCCTGGGACTTGTGAAACAGGTTGTTAACAGCTCTTGGAATTAAATGAGGGGTCGCAGACTGAGGACAACCCTGTCATTGTGAAAGGAACAAAGGTGCCCTGTTGATGAAAGAGAGCGATGCTCGAGATACCCGCCTTGCTGAGTGATTGGAACGGGGAACACTACCTTTTTCAGAGTCAGGAAATGGAAGAACAATGTTCTAAGGGGTTTCAAAAGGGGGCTTGTAATGGCATAAAGGACCACATGAAGATCCAGGGAGGATACCTGTGAACCAACTCAGAAGGTGCAGGTTGAAAGCCCCTTTTCAAAGACTACCTGGACTGAAGGGTTGATGGGAGAAGGAAGGAAGCGAACCCCATGAAAGAACCGATGAAGAGGCCTCAACCTGCCTGCATAAGTGTTGGGGCCAAACCTTTCTCGCAGATCATGCTGAAGGAATCTAAAAACCTCTGCCAATTGGCTTAAAGCGGGAGAGAAGAGACCCTTCCTAAGGCCACGCATCGGGAAGGGCCTCCAGGTGGCATCATAGATGCCGCCTTGTGGGAGGTTTGCAAAGAGTGCCAGGATTAGCGATGATGACCCTTTCAGGAAGATCAGTCCACGCTCTAGCTGCTTCTCAACTACAAGTGCCACATGTCAGGACTTGGAGCCACTGGTGGCTCGGTGGAGCAGAAGTCCCTGATGAAGGGAGATTAGAATGGGCTGGGATCCTCAAGGAGAAGCCATCGACAGGTTGACCAGTTCCGCAAACCTAGGGCATCCTTGGTCAATAGGGTGCCATGGAGGAGGAAGCTCCGCTCGTTCGCTCCAACATCTTCCGAATTACTGCCAGAAAATTAATGGGTGCGGGAAAGCAATAGAGGAGACTTTGGGGCCATCTGCACCAAACGGGCACTTGATCCCCTCTCTGCTGCCTAGCAAGGAAAACCTCGTGAAGAATCTGGTGACCTGGGCAATTTGAGGAGTAGAGAAAAATCCACTCCGGCCATTTCCAAATCTGAAGGGAATAGCGTCCTTGAATAGAGATGGAGGACTAGACGACATCTGCCTGGTCGACTAGGCTTCCTGCGAGCAGTCGGCCTGGAGTTGTTTGCTCCCAGCGGAAGTGGTCTTGCCGAGATCGACAACAGGTATTGCTCTTCATAACCCCAAGCTTAGAAGCCCTCTCCATGAAGGGCTCTGGGACCTCACCCCCCTCGCTGGTTGACATGAAGCCACGGTGGGCTTTATAGGTTGTCCATAAGGACTAGACATGGAGAGTGTCACTGAGTGCCCTGAAATGGCTTTGAGGCTAGAGAAAATGGCTCTGAGCTCTAGTCTAATTTATGGGAGGGTCCTGCTCTGACCTGGACCAAGGTCCTGAGCTATCTGGCCCGCTGCATATGGGAACCCAACCCAGTGAGTTGGCATCGGTGGTTATAACTAGGGACTCTGAAAACGGAGTCCTTCCAGATTAACGGGGAACACCACCAATTGAGAGATTTCTCCGGGATTGTGTGGCAGGAGAGGGAACCGTTATGGATGAGTTGGCTGGTTCCCTGCTTTGTTGGTAGGAAAGCAGAAGACACATTAGACGTGGACAGGATTGGATCAAAATGAAGCAGGAACCATTAGAGTGGACAGGAGTGGAAAAATCAGTGGCTCTGGAGATATGACAGGGTAATTTGCAGATCCCGATGGTCTGATGATCCTCACTGGAACAGAAATCAGAGATGCCATCAATGCTGCCAGAACCTTTGTTAAGACCCTTGAAGCCGATGAGAGGCCAAAGGGAAGTGCTCGATACTGGTAATTGGCATTCTGATAACAGAAATGGAAAAACTGGCGATGATGAGGACAAATGGGGATGTAGGGGTAAGCCTCCATGAGATCAGTGGAAGAGCAGCTGTGCTTCAAATTCAGCAGATAAAAGTGAGTATGGGAGCCCAGGTGGGTGGGTGAGCCCAACAGCAGAACAGCGGAGAGAACCAGTTTGGTCTCCGCTGCTCATCGCTGTTCCCGGCTTGCCAGAACCAGGCCGATTCGGTCGAATACCACCACTGGACAGTCAGAATATTGCATGGTTGTTACTATACTTGAAAGCGTTTCTGCTTGTACGTTGACTGATCAAGGAGTATGGTAGTTAAATTCTCAGAACTACTATTATGGAACAAGTTCCTGAAGGAGATTTAAAAAAAACAACACCACTAATGGAAATAAAGTAATGCATGTAGATATGTGGATTATATTTGTGTATTGGGTGGGGAGGCAGAGGGGAGGGAAGTGCCAGCAAGTTATTTTATTTTAAATCTGTAGAAGAAGAGATGTGGATTTTTGTTAATGATATACTGTACAATACTGAGAATAGAAATAGAATCTGAGTGTGAGCTCCAATGAAAGCAATTTGGAGGAAGGTCAGGTGAAAATGGATTGGATATGAAAGTTTATTATGTCCAATGTTAGACTAAAGTAAACTTTTATGAAATGCCGAGACACATCTTTGTGGTTTCTGACTTCCAGTACTACTTCTTCCTTTAAAAATTGTATCTGTTACATTTTTTTAAAATGGACCTCAAATAGGTTTTATGGCTTTATTTACCAGCCCTCTGGAATTAATCCACATTATAGGCCTTGTGCCAATTCATTTTGTGCCTTGAAGCTAATAGGTTTTATAGTAGCTAAACTGAGTGGGAATGATGACCAGGAATTCAAATAGGTATTTCCGTTCATTTGTTTTTTTTACTATAAAATAGTTTTTTAAAAAATCACACCTTACCTTTTGGATGGCTTATTTCATGTCACATTAAAATTTTATTTTAACCAAGTTGCCAAAAGTAGAAGTGGCCTGGGCCTGTCTAGATATAAGATATAAGAAATCCTGGTTTAATGAGTAGTATTAGTTATTATTTATTTTATTTAGCATTTGATGAGAGCATAACAGGGGTGGGATGCAATGTGCGGATGTAGGATGCAAAGTATCATTAATATCAGTCTCAACTGATATATTATTTCTCAGATTTGGGCAAGTTTAATGCAGATAAGGAAGTTTCTTTAAAAGAAAAATTGATGGGGTTTTTCACTGTTTTTCTACTCTGAGTAAGCAATTCTACCTAGCACAAGTCCTCAGAGCTTGAAGGGGTGGTGGGTACATAAATGACAGAATTTTTTTTTTTTTTTTACCACAAAGGACCAGAGGCTTAAAGTTTTGCTCACCATTGGGCTATTTGCTGTGCCTAGCGACATTCCCAAAGCTTAACTGAAACTGTGGAGCTTTTATTAGTAATTAGCTTGTTGCCGCTTTAGGGCTTTGACTCAAGCGATTGTTTCTCATTGGGGGTATTAATTGTGAATTACAAACCTTTAAACGCCTCTGCTCAAGAATGTGCATGTTTGCAGAGATGGCTGTATTGCTGTTCAGCTCTGAGTCAGAAGCACATTGCCCTTATTGTTGTAATGAAATGTATAGAAAACATGTTTTTAATATTAGGTGCTTTTGAGTTAGAAAATGAGAAAATATAAGATAAACAAGTTTTGTAATTCCTAACAAGAACTGATAGAATAAATAAAATAAATAAATAGATGATTTTAAAAGTAACATGAAAGCATCCTTTTTTAAGAGCATGCTATTTTTGAATACAGCTTATTGAATATGCTAAACTTGAAACTAAAGGCAAAACAAATTCCTGTCCCTGCAAAATATTTACTCTTAATATTTCATATTTTGTCTATGTGTCCCATGTATTCTTGAACAGTGATACCATCAGGCTATTATTCTTGAAAGAATTTATTCAACTTGGGCAAGTGGCTTAATTAAATACAAAACTGAATCCAAATGTTTTTTAAGCATCTCTGGCTTAACTGGAAACTAATGACAATTTTCTGGGAAATGAGAAGAGGTAAAGAGTTCCTGGATAGAGTCTCTTAACTTGTTTTGCCCATGTAACGTTGTTGCAAAGAAAAAGAGCAGAATTATGAGATAGGAAGCATCTATAATCAACCATAATGAAGAATTTCTTCTAATATTATTCCATGGAAAGGATTGCTTGAAAAACACTGATGTATTACATCAGCTGAATTACTTGATAATTACTTTTCACAAAAATCCATATCCACTATTAAATTTAAATGTAGATTTTTAAAAAATAAAGTTTCTGGTTTCTGGTGCTCTCCTGTGCACGCAGGCTCCCGTTTTGGCACTTGCTGCCAAAAAGGTTCTCCAACACTGGTCTAATGGTTAAGGCACCAGGCGACTTTGGGAGACTATGAGTTCAAATCCCATCTTAGTCATGAAAGCCAGCTGGGTGACTTTGGGCCAGTCACTCTTTCTCAGCCCAACTCATCTCACAGGGGTTGATGTGTGGAAAATAGGAGGAATGTATGTTGTTCACTGCCTGGAGTTATTTATGAAAATAATAAAAATAAAAATAAATTAAATAAATATATTTGGAGCTACATAATATTTTTTTAAAAAATCAGGAAACGTGCAAGGGATGTATCAGTAAGGCTAGACTATTTTTGGTTTCCTCAGATTTTTTTGAAGCAGTGGGACAACAGAGGGGCTCATATAAGTAACCAAAATACTGTAAAATTATCATAAAAAGCATATTTTTCGATTACATTTTGCTTAGAGGATTCTTAAAAAGCAGTGGGGAACCTCCAGACTTTTATCTCTCCTATTAAGACATTTCAGCCTGCTAAATTCTCCTGCCAGGTGATGTTCCCTCATTGCAGTCCTATTATTCTCCAGCATCCACATTCTAACCCTTCCTTGTATGCCTTTCTTTGAAGGAAAGGAAGATTGCTTGAAGTCACAAAATATGTTTGAATCGCAAAAAAAAAAAAAAAAAAGGTTTTCGGCATTTTCTCATTCATGCATTTCCAGAACATGTCTGTCTTTTCTGTAGTTGATTATTGTTTTCTGAAAATCCGCTATATCCCCTATGCAGTTGCTGGGAGTTACTTCATTTTGGAGTATCAGCCTGACCATGGCTAAACTTCATGTTTCCAGTGACTATGAGACAGCATGGTAAAGTAAAGCTTCGGCTAAACTTTTGTTCAGCAGCTGATAGTAGAACTTTGGCTTTGTTTCTATCAATTAGTTATAATTAAACTTTTTTTGTAGGTATATTTATTTTTCAGAGCAAGTCATGCTTTGTTTTTAATCATGGTTAAGTAAAGAAGCCACAGTGGACTGGCTGATTCATAAATGTTAATTTATAAACTTTAAGACTTGTGGACTTTGCTGGCTTAGGAATTCTGGAAATTGAAGTCCACAAGTTTTAAAGTTGCCAAGGTTGGGGACCCCTGCCCTAAACTACTGTGGTTAAATTGTCATATCATGCAGGGCTCAGTGCAAAGTAAGAACCAATATACTCAGGCCATCTAGTTATTATATAGGGTTTCCAGATATTTAATTGTTGACTGCTGTTGTGGGAAAAAAATGATAAAACATTGTCTAATATTTTTATTTGGTTCAGAGTTACAGAGTTATTATTAGAAAGACCATTGTGGACCTCAAAATGCCTCATTTGTTTAGTGTGTTTTTTGGCTATGGTACATTATGCTGAACAATCGCCTCCAATGAACTATGTTTGAGCTAAATTTGAATTAATTTTTATTAGCAATCCATTCATTCCCATGTAGAATAGATAAGGACATTGCTTAATGGCAAGAGTCCTGCCTGAAATGAAGTTGATGTAGTAAGAGACAGAGCTAGGCAGAATCTGTCTGTTTGGCCAGTGTGAAGCCCATAGACATTGCTTCAATCTGTGTGCTAGAGACTCAGTAAAGTCTATTGGAATTCACCAGGTACTGCTTTAATAATGAATAGGCTTCTGACAAAGAAGAGGCTCGAGGTCATCAACAAGTGCTCCAGACAGTTGCTGCTCCTGAGGAGTCTGCAAGACAATGGTCCTGGGGGAGGACTGGGAGATGAAGAAATTTTCATCTTGCTCAAACTGCGGTCAGCATCTTTGAAAGGATACTATGTTTGGATACTTCCTTTTCTAATCATTTTTATTTGAACATATAATTTTATGATAGTAATAAAGAAAATATAAAATCATAATAGATTTTCAAAATATTTTTAAAAATAGGACACTAGAGAGGGCCAAAGATTTAAATTAAAGGAGAAGAACACATAAACTTGAACAATAGTTACAGAATAGTGCAAAATATTCTAACAAATAGAAAAAGTGATGGTCACTTTTGAAAAATGGAGACATAAGTTAATATTAATAATATCAACAACAATATCTGCCTATGGATACCCTGAGTCTAAATGAAATTATGAAAGGTACAAATGTTACCTGACAGGATAGAAACTGAGTTGGAAATTGATTTACAATGGCAGGCTACAAGAAGGACTTGGCAAAAGATGTTACACTGGATAGACAAAAGAAACTGGCTGATGCTTTAAAAAATTAAAAATAACATATAAACAATAAATTAAGAGAGTGAATTGTATAATTTTTCTATATTGGACTCACAGAAGAGATTTGTTAAAGCTTTGAAGAATCTCATGAGAAAAGATAAAGAAGAAATGAAAAGAAATCTAATTCTACAACTTTTTGAAGGGACTCTGAATTAAGAGTGTTAGAAGTAAAAGGTATAATAGAAGTAAAGAAGTAAAGAATATAGAAGTAAAATAATATAAAATTGGTTTATTTTATTAAAGTTAAAATAGATATGAAAACTAGTTTGGTGCAGTGGTTAAAACATCAGGCTAGAAACAGGGAGATTGTGTTCAAATCCAGTCTTGGACACAAAACCAAATGGATGACCATGGGCCAGTCAATTTCTCTCAGCCCTAGAAAGGAGGCAATGGCAAACTACTTCTAAAAAACCTTGCTAAGAAAACTGCAAAGATTGGAGTAGACATTTCTAAGAATCTAATATGATTGAACAGAAGAAAAATAGATACGTTGTTATTTCTGTTGATCCTTAATGGACTTTTGCTGATACCAGGATTGAAATCACAATGTTTTATGGATTCATTTAGGTAAGAGACAGGATATGGGAAGAAAAGATTATTTGTTGTAATTTAAGAAGAGGCAAAAAGTTACTGAATTATTTATTCTTGTGTTGAAGGTTGGAAGTCACTTCTATATATGTTTCTTTTTTTTTCTTGACTGAATTCATATTTTCTTTTTTGCATTTTTCCTCCCCCCCCCCTTTGTACCTTATACTTGTTCTTTCTATTTTTCTATAATTCTTTTCGTTTGTATTAATTTTTACTGTAGTAATTCAGTTAAAAATATCAACCCAACAAGACAGCTCAGATCAAAAACTACCACAACAGTAGAGCCACATCAGTCACATCCACTACTCAGCACATTAATCCCATGCCTGAGAACAAAACCAGGTTTCAGGGGCTTGGTCCCACAAGATGCCAAAAGTCATCTTGGAAGTGATCCAGAACTCACCCATTCTGCTCAAATGTAAGAGGCAGACAGAAACAATTGGAAATAAGTGGTTCCTCAGATAATCAACCATAAATGGTTTTAAAGGTGACTGAGCCTGCCAAATCATTGACTTTGCCACCGTTGCTATGGATATACCCCAGCTTTCTGCTCAGTCTGCTCACCGAGACAGTCGTGTTCTGAGTAGGATCTCTCAGAGAGAAAGCTAACAAATTCAGAAAAAAACTCAAAATTAAAGTAAAAAGAAGCGTGATCAGCTTGGAATGAACATCGGCACGAAAATCGCAGCAGCTCCGGAGACCCGGGGCCATCAAGAAGATGCCGCACGGGGGCTGGAAGGGACCTTCCCCTCCCCTGTAAGGTGATTCCAGGGCCAGTGATTGTTCCTGGCGCTGAGGACACCAGCGAATCAAGCCTACAGACTGTAAGTCATTGTAGGGAGCAAACAGAGTGGCGATAGGGGTTACATTTCCCTAATCGGCTAATTCCCTTCTTTCATGGTGCCTGAAGTTCCTGCTGCACAGCTGACAGACTATATTGTGGGGTGGAGAGATCGATCCCCTGCTTGATTTGAGGCCTCAGGGTTTTCTAGTCTGTGTGGCCTGGACACAAGTGACTGCTTGACAGTAACTCCCAATCAAAGGAATGGAAGGGGAAGCAGGCAGAGAAGAGCCCCTGTCCCCTGCAATGGCACAAGCCTCTTCAAGGCACAGCAGAAGATCCAGAAGGCCTTCCTCAACCCAAGGGGCAGTAGCTAGGATTAAGGTCAAAGCTGTGGCCACAAAGAAAAAAAATCCAAGGCAGAGGAATGAGTGGAAAAGTGAAGACATGAGACCCTTGAAAGGCAGTTTGCGAAGGGCCAGGAGCAAAGAGAGGGGCAGGGCCAACTGTCACCCCATCCAACTGTTGCTGGGGCAATTTGGAAACTGTTAATGTTCAAATCCCACAGTCTTGGGCACCAGAGGGAGCTGCTGAGTTCAGTCCTGCTGTTCCTCAAGATTTAAGCAGAAAAAGCCCCAGCAACAGGCCTGTTGCTTGGGCTGCTCCTGCCCTCCCTCAATTTAGTCAGCCGTTTAGTCAACCCCTTTCCTATGGCTCAATCTCCTCAGCTGCAGGATTTCGCCCAGGGGGCCCTTCAGGGACTGACATATCAGATTCTATGAGATGTGGTGTCTTCAGCCATCAAGTAGGGTATTGCAGAAGGGATCCACATCTGCTAGTTGTGGAAGACCCATCCCAGACAGATTCCACTTGGTGCTCCATCCACTAGTGATAGACCTGAATTTTCCGGTATGGCCAGGCAGGCCCCTACCCTAACTCAAGGTGAATGGGTGGGATATCAGAAGCCTGATTCTAGGGAAAGCCAATCAATCCCCTGCCTCAGGAGTTAAGGAAGATGAGGTGAGGTGAGCTCTAACTTCTCAGAAGATGAGGATGTTTCATTTGAAATGCCTGTCCTTTCAGGTTTATTTGACTACTCCCTACTCAAATCTTTGTTACACAAGGCCAAGAATATGGCCCAGTTAGCCCCAGATGAGACCTCAGTAGAATCAAGCCCTCAAGTACAACCCTAAGGAGATTCCTTATTCTCCCAGCCCACTGTACAGGCAAAGGTCTTACTTTTGGATGTAGTGCTGAAACAATGCTCTTCTCCAGGCACTGGCCTTAACCCATCCTCCTCGGAGAAGAAATTCTATAATGTGGATCTGGATTTGGCCAAGGCTTTGCAGCTTCCCTCAGTGGATCCACCAGTGGTTAGTTCCGCACCTTCCTCAGGGATCCCCATGGAACCAGATGCATTAAAGGGGGAGGACAAATGCTCAGAAAATATTTTGCAAAGGTCCCATCAGACTTCAGCCTGGGTGGTCCGTGCCTCTACAGCAGTATCTTTTTTAACGTGGGCATCACTCCGTTGGTTAAAACAAGTGCCAGCATCTGACATCAGGATGCATCAGGATCTAGCAAAATTATAGCCGCCACCAAGTTCACCCGGTGATTCTACTCTTGAGTCGGCTAAGTTTGCCTCCAAGGCCATGGCTACCTCTGTCATTTCGGGGAGACTTTTATGGCTCCACAACTGACACCTGGAGGAAATAGAAGGTGGCCTCAGCCCCTTTAAAAGAGAATTAACTTTTTGGAGATGCATTGGAACCCAATTTAGTAGAGACTCGGGACAAATGAAAGATACTTCCTTCGATGTTCAAGAGATATGAAATGAGACCAGCATCGTATTACCTGCCATCGTCCTTCAGGTAAGACTCGGGTTCCAGATTCGCACGATCACGGAAGCCCTTCCCAGCTCAGCCAGACCAACACCAGGAATGGTCAGGTAGACAATTTCCTCCCTCACAGGGCAGGAGGCCCTTTCGAGGAGGAGGAAGTCATTTGGTCTGGCATCCCAAGTAACTGCTTTTCTGATTCCCCCATTGGTGGCCATTTGTCCCTTTTTGCCGCTTGATGGAAGACCACAACATCTGATGCCTGAGTTCTGCAGACTGTAAGGTCAGGACTTTGTCTCGAGTTCCCTTCTACCCCTCTGAGTTTTTTTGTCAGCTGTCCTATTTCTCGGGATAAGGCTAGAAGGGTCCTCATGGAATCCGGCATTCAACACTTAGTTGATATTCATTCATTCAGGTGGTTCTGGAGGATCAGCAGGGGCAGGGATTCTGTTCCCAGTTGTTTGTCATCCCGAAGGCCTTGGAGAGCTATCTTAGACCTCAAACATCTGAATAGCTATATCCTTCATGAGCGTTTTAAAATGCAGTCACTCCAGACTATCTTAGAGAGTGTTTAGGAGGGTGACTTCCTCACTTCCATTGACTTGACGGAGGCTTACCTCCATGTGCCAATTTGGACATTTCATTGTAAATTTCTGTTTTTGTTATGATGGAAGACACTATCAATATAGGGCCTTACCCTTTGGGTTTTCTTTGGGTGTTCACCAAGATACTGGTGGCTCTGGCGGCCACATTGTGAACCTTACCAGTGAGAGTTCAATGTTACTTGGATGATATTTTAATTCAATTGTTCTCAGAACTCACTGCCAGAAGAGATCTCCAAATTACCTTGCAGGTTCTTCAGTCGCATCGGTTTTCGATAAACATCAAGAAGAGTCATCTGGAATCAACCAACCATCTTCTACATTTGTGAGCAGAAATTGACACGGTGGCCTACAAGGTCTTCCTATCTTCAGATCATCAGTAGAGCTTGCAATTGATGGACGAACAAATCAGACAGCGTCAAACTGTACCCTTGTCTCTTTTATCTCAGCTTTTGGGCAAGATGATATTGTGTATTTCCATCATCTCATGGGCGATGGAAATGACTTCACACCACAATGGTTCCTCCTTCCCTATCAACGGGAAAGCAAGAACCATTTGGCCATCAGGGTGTTGGTCCCCTGAGTGGTTCTCAGGTCCTTCCGGTGGTGGCTGTCTCCAAGCATCACAGTAGGTCAGCTCTTCAAGAGCCTAGCCGAGTGGTTATCACCACAGATGCCAGCCTATATGGCCGGGGAGCTTATGTTTAGTCAGAGATGGCTCCAGGGCGGTGGTCTCAGCTGGAGAGCATGCCCCACCAATTAGCTGGAGCTCAGGGCTTTCCATCTTGCCCTCAAACAGTTTCGGGGCAGTATAGTTGGGAACCATGTACTTATAATGACAGACAGTGTAGCAGCCAAGGCGCACATCAACCATCAAGGGGAAACCAGGTCCAGGGCCCTTATGCAGGAAGCAGAGTGGGTAGGCCTTAGGGCAGAGAGACACCTTCTAGCTCTGAGGTCAGAGTACATTTCGGGGGTCGACAATGTACAGATAGATTGGCTGAGCAGGGCCAAGATAGACCACTCCAAATGGCATCTCCATCTGGACTTATTCAGAGAGATGACTGGGATTTTTGGAGCCCCAGGCATGGAACTTTTTGCTTCCCCAGACAATGCTCAACTCCCCAGGTATTTCATCAGGTTCTACATGCCGGGGTCAGAGGAGATCAATGCTCTTTGGTGCCAGTGGCCAGAAGATCTAATGTATGCCTTTCCACCACTCCCTCTCATTCCACTTATAATCAGGAAATTGTTGGTAGAAAGGGCGGAGATTTTGCTTCTGGCTCCTCATTGGCACAGACGTCCCTCGTTCGCGGGTATGGTGAACTTATTGGTGACTCCCCCATGGCGGATTCCTCCATCCAAAATTTCTCTCAGCCAGGGAGCTTTGCTACATCCAGAGCCCCAATGGCTTCAGTTAGACATGGAGATTGAGCGGGGATTGTTAAGTAGGGACAGTTTCTCTGCTAGAGCCATAGATACTATACAGGTATCTAGAAAGGCTTCTACCAAGCGCATTTATGATACAACTTGGAGGACCTTCTGCACTTGGTGCAATAAGGCTAGTCGTTTGGCCATGGAGGCCTCTATTGGTGACATTTTTGAATTTCTGCAGGACAGGTTGGACAAGGGGTTCTTTGCAGACAGATAGCAGCTTTGTCTTCTGTCTTATCCATGGGATCATTGGAATCAATTGCTCACCATCCTTTAGTCCGCAGATTTTTCAGAGGGGCATCGAATCTATGTTCTCCGGTAGTCTACAGGTACCCTATGGTACTCTTACAGGAACTCCCTTTGAGCCACTAAGAACTATTGGCCTGCGTTTCATGATTATTAAGGTAGCCTTCTTGGTGGCCATCACGTTGGCTAGAAGGGTTTCGGAACTAGCAGCGCTCTCTGTTAGGGCAGATCTTTGCATCTTTCACCATAACAGGGTGGTTCTGAGACTAAATCCCACTTTTGTTCCAAAAGTTAACTCTTTGTTCCACAGAGTGCAGGAACTGGCTTTTATCCTGTTCCAACTCATGAACTGGAGAAGAAATTGCATGCTCTGGATGTTCTCAGGGCATTGAAGATTTACATTAAAAGGACTTCTTCGTTCCAAAACACAGAATCTCTCTTTGTTTTCTGTCAACCGGCTTCGTTAGGAAACAAGATTTCCCCTTTGACTATGGGCAGGTGGATTCGATCCTGCATAGCATCAGCTTATGAGACTCGGGGCTCCCAGTGCCCAGTAGACTAATGGCTCACTCCACAAGGAGTGCAGCCACAATGGCAGCTTGGGCTACTCAAGCATCTGTTGAGGAGATTTGCTGGCTGCCACCTGGTCATCTCCTTCCCCGTTTATCCATCATTACTGTCTTTGACTCTTTCACGTCTGCGGATGTGGCTTTGGGCGAGCTGTATCAGAGCAGGCGGATGAGGACCAGACCTAACCTCCCAGGGGACATGCCAGCTTTGGAAAGTCCCACACTAGACTCTCACAGCAGTCTAAGGGCAATTATACCAACATAATTACCTGTGAACATCCTTTCTCGTTGGACTGCAAGAGAGTCTAGACTCACTCTGAGGAAGTCTGGTGGTAGGGGAGAAGGATGTTTTAATATTTTTCAGAACACGAAAATGCCTGTCAAGAATCCTTCGCCGAAACCTGGGGTATCCATTGCCAATATGGTGGCAAGATCAATGATTTGGCAGGCTCAGTAATGTGATGAGGAGATGAGGATTACCCACACTAGACTCTCTCACAGTCCAATGAGAAAGGATGTTCACAGGTAATTATACCAATGTCCTTTCAACTTGTTGCACCAGCCAGGGAAACGACTCTCAGAAACATTTGACTTATTTTTACAATTACAGTCGGGGTATAAAACTATTTTTCTGAATGGAGCAGGATTTTGTAAATTAGGAATGCACAACATAAAGCCTCTGAAAATCTGAGCTATATCCCCAGAGACTGAACAGAGTTGTTTTTAGTAGAACAAGGTAAAAAAATATAAAAAATCTGATTGGAGAATATTTGTATTAGCTATATATTTAATTTTATTAACTGTATGCGAATGGTATTAAGTATAGAATTCTCTATTTACCATTTTGTATCTGAAAATATTTATTACAAAAGTGCATTGTAGATTTCTGTAATGAAAAAAGGCTGTGGAATAGTGTTTACAGAAATGGACTATATATAACAGAATAACACTTGGGGAAATCTGATGAAATAAATTGAATTCCACAAAATCTTATGCCCTAATTCTATATAAGATACCATGAGATGGCATGTTGTAAGACATCTACTTTTTTTGAAAATTATTGAAACTTACTCCACATGTTGAATTTCCTCTGTATAGTTTATATTATTTAAATTTATTATAGACTGGATTTGACATTTTTACCCACATATCTTCCAAAGGTATGTATGTGTGTGTGTGTGTGTGTGTATGTGTGTGTGCGTGCATGCATGCATAATAGCAATAGCAATAGCACTTAAATTTACATACACTTCACAGTGGTTTTACAGCCTCCTCTAAGCAGTTTACAGAGTCAACATATTACCCCCAAAAATCTGTGTCCTCATTTTACCCACCTCGGAAGGATGGAGGGCTGAGTCAACCTTGAGCCTGGTAAAATTCGATCTGCCAAATTGCAGACAACTGACTATCAACCAGCTGTCTGCAATTTGTATCCTGCAGTACTGCATTCTAACCACTGCACCACCATGGCTCTTAAAAAGGGTGTTGGCTTACCTGAGATGCCCTTTCTCGTTATCTGCTAGAGAGTCCAGGATAGGGTAAACTCCGCCTCCTTCATCATCGGACTGAGTCTACTAAGCTGTTTAGACTTGCCTCTGTTGCTGTGGTTCCCCAGCTTTTGGTGAAGTGGACTTGAGAGACATGATATGTCTCTGTAAAAACAATAGTCCCACCCAAAAACCAACCAGGCATCACTAGGCTGGGGCTGGATTTTCTAGCAGATAACGAAAATGGGCATCTCAGGTAAGCCAATGTCCTTTCTCCATTATGCTGCTGCTAGAGTAGGATAGGGACATACCAAAGGTCCATGGGAGAGCCTAAGTCTGATGCAGATATCCCTGCCCCATGTGCACCCTTTGGAGCACTCTCCTCCCAAAGGCAGTTGAGGCGAAGGTGTCCAGACAATCATGCCGGATAAATGGAGAGAGCG
The DNA here is from genome assembly GCA_004320025.1 of Laticauda laticaudata. NCBI lineage: Eukaryota > Metazoa > Chordata > Lepidosauria > Squamata > Elapidae > Laticauda > Laticauda laticaudata. The sequence goes on from BHFT01006387.1 coordinate 84,434, forward strand.
AGGACCCAGTGGCAGCCCAGCAGATTTCTTCTATGGAGGGTTGCATAGCCCAAGCCACTGTTGTAGCCGCACTCTTTGTGGAATAAGCTGTGAGTCTAATGGGCACTGGAAGTGCCGGAGTCTCCTAAACTGTAGTAATGCAGGACCAAACCCACCTGCTCATTGTTGATGGAGTGTCCCTGTGGCCTAAGTTGCAGGCTGGAAAGGCACAAGAAGTGATTACTTTTTTCGGAAGGTTGAGGTCCTTTTGATATAGATATAGACCCCTGGCAGAATTTATGATTTCTTGGCCATTTTCCAGAGAATATGAATGATAACACAGAAACTTTGCTTTCACTCATGGTTAGCATATGGCTGAAGCCATTTATTATCAATCAACTGTGTTTACTCTTTTTAAATCATAATGACAACAGAATCTACCCAAATGACCCTGATCAAAAGTTTACATACCCTGATGATTTTGGCCTGATAACATGCACACAGGTTGGCACAAAGGGGTTTGAATGGCTAGTAAAAGTCGCCATCTCACCTGTGATCTGTTTGCTTGTAATTAGTGTGTGTGTATAAAAGGTCAATGTGTTTCTGGACTCCTGACAGACCCATGCATCTTTCATCCAGTGCTGCACTGACGTTTCTGGCTTCTTAGTCAAAGAGAAAGCACAATAATTGTCAAAGGATCTGTGGGAAAAGGTAGTTGAACTGAATAAAACAGGAAAGGGTTACAAAAGGATATCCCAGGAATTGAGAATGCCAATCAGCAGTGTTCAAACGCTAATCAAGAAGTGGAAAATGAGGGGTTCTGTTGAAACCAAACCATGGTCAGGTAGACCAACTAAAATTTCATCCACAACTGTCAGGAAAATTGCTCAGGATGCAAAGAAAAACCCACAAATAACTTCAGGTGAAATACAGGACTCTCTAAAACCATGTGGTATGGCTATTTCAAGATGCACAATAAGGAAGCACTGGAAGAAAGATGGGCTGCATGGTCGAGTCGCCAGAAGAAAGCCATTAGTGCTCAAATTCCACAAAGTATCCTGCTTACAGTACGCCAAACAGCACAGAGATAAGCCTCAAACCTTCTGGCACAAAGTGATTTGGAGTGATGAAACCAAAATTGAGCTCTCTGGCCATAACCATAAATGCTACATTTCGAGAGGAGTCAACAAGTAGGCCCACCACAATAGGAGTGAAGGTGTCCTCAGCTACCGGCCTTTGCCTGCTCTTGGTTGGATTCCAGCCTCTAATTGGCAAGCATGCAGGCAAATTTGCAGGCTGGGTGATCGGGCCTGCTTTGCTTAGATCCTGAGGCATAGATAAATTTGCCTTACTAGCACCATCTGGTGACCAGACCTGGGAGCGCTGTGCCAAATCTTGTTCTTATTGCCTTGACATCGATACATTTTGACAGGAATCCTGTAAGTCATCTGAGTGGGGTGACTGTTTGTTCCGCCCCTCTATGTTTTCCAGGCCCTTCACAAACTGTTGTTCCAGGGTCTTGTGTCTCCGCTTCTTGGCCTTTTCCTCTGCTTTGGACTTCTTCTTATTCGCGACGGCTTTGGCCTTAAATTTTGCCGCTGTGTCCTGGGTTGTGGAGTGAGGCCTGGCATGCCCCTTCTTGCTTCTAGGGGCCTGTGAGCCACTAGGAGAAAAGGCCTCTGCCCAGCCTGACTGGATGGAGGAGGGCCCCGCGTCCTCCATTTTGAAGGCTGAGGTGTGCTGTTTCTTCCACAACCTACTGGCCAGCTGAGTGGCGCAAAGCTGCTGTGAGGCCTCCCTGCTATCTGTCTTCAGTGTTTTGTGGTTTCCCATGCGCTGTATTAGTGGGAATTAGCGTTTGTGGGAATTAGCGTCCTGCAGCAATAAGGTGGGGCATGGCCAGGAAGAATGGTGATAGCGGGGAATGTTAGGGTCCGTCAGCACGAACCTAGGCCACTATCACTCACTGATTGCAATCACACTGCCCTCAGCGCCAGCTTCTAAGGCCCCGGCGCTGGAATCAATGTGAGATGGGGGCCAAAGCCCCAACCTCCAATCTAGGTACCAGCTCAACTGTGTCCATGGGACCATATCACCCTAAAAACGAATTTCCTCTTGGCTTTTTTTTTCTTCCAGTCTTGAGAACTGTACCATTAGAATTCGTGGGCTAAACTCAGACATGCCCGGTCCTGACAAGGGACTGAGGTGAAAGCTGGGTAACCATGGCAACAGAAGTAGGTCTAAACAGCTTGGCAGACTCAATACGAAGACGAAGAGGTAGAGTCTACCCTATCCTGAACTCTCATAGCAGCATAACAGAGAATGTATATACACTAATCTATATTTTAACATTTTATTGTATACCACCCAAGGTCACTCAATGAGGGAGATGGGCAGTTCAGAAATGTGAAAAATAAATACAATAAAATAATAGCATAAAATAAATCTGCCTATATCAAGACCTTTGGAAGAACTTGATGTATGGGTATAAATGCCAAACCCAGCCTGTAATTTATCTACCTACCTACCTATCTCCAGGACTTTTAATTCTGGGTCCAGTTCACTGTTCCAGCTGTGTATCTATTGATTGGAATTGCTCAAGTTATAATAGTGTGGATGGTATTTCCTTCACTGAATTTAGACTTTCACTGCCCCCCCCCCCCCGTTTGATGNCCCCCCCCCCCCCAGTTTGATGGTAGGATGCCACATTTGTCCAATCCAAATTCTATTGCAATATCTTGGTTGTATCTACAGATTCTGTTGGATCACTATTCTATTTCAGATATATTTTCCATACAACTTCAGATTGTCCATATAAAGGTAGTAGGATAGACTGGTACATGTTTTTGATGTTTAATAACTATGGCTTGACTAGTTTGATATTTTTGACAGAAGAATCAGTGCAATAAAAAATAATAGTGGTAAGAATGAGTTTCCTTGAAAGATTCCTCTCTTGATGTTAATTTCTCCCAGTCTATCAACATTGATTAGCAACTGTATCTAACCATTGATCTTTTGGAAAAACATCTGATGTTTCCATTGATTTCTATTATTTCTAGGCACTTTATTATCCAATTATGTGGTAGGAGTCAAATATCTTCTTCCTCTTCCTCCTCCTCCACTTCTTCTCCTCCTTCTGCTGCTGCTTCTTCCCCCTCCCCCTATCCTCTCCATCTATTACGATAAAAAAATCAGATAATTTGATCTAAAAACTTTTCTTATTATTCCCTTTTGTGTTAGCTCTTGCTCCAGTAAAGGCTTATTGTTACTTTTTCTTTTTTCTTTACTCAGGAAGTAAATTATATAGGACTATTATAGTCCTATACTTACTATTATATTGGAAAATCACCCTCAATAAATTGCTGATCACTTTAGCAACATCATTTAGAAACAAATTTTCAAATAAAAAGACTGTATATGAAATTTGTTTTGAAATAGATATATATGTTTTATTATAGCCTTAAACAAAAAATATTGAACTTAATTCAGTTTCAAGAATATTCTGAGGTAATAAGAAAGTCCATGGATATTTGACTATTATGTTTTCTTCTAGTAAACTGTCAGTTATTTAAGTGCTACAAGTACACAATGTGCCATAAATGATATTGTATACAGGCATGCCAACTGAAAATTCCAGACAAAAGGTCAGTGACATAGAGTCCATAGTATAAAACAGGTGGGGCCTGACGCAAATACACCTGCATAAATTACTCTTGAGTGGAACAATCTTGCCAGGAACATTTTCCATCTTCAACTTCATGTTGGAGTCATTAAGTCAAACGAGCTTAAACTGCTGGAAAATTGCAAGTCCAATGGAAAATAAAAAGGTCAGTGTGAGTTTCAGGGGATAATAGGTATACTATTTGACCCCTATAAGGTTTTATTTTAAATACTGTGAATCTATTGCAATAGTCTTACATAGGTCAGCAACTTATATTTTATGTTTCACTTACTTTATCTTTAAATTGGTTTTAATTATGCATAACAGATAGGATCTAGACAACAGAAAGAGATGGGCTTTCATGTGTTTTCTAGTTCAGCCACTAACAACTCCTGAGGGTTGGACACCACTAGAATAGCATGTGGCATAGATGTTTGAAGAAAGAGGAGGGCAGAAATAATACAGTTTCAGAAATATGTTCTGCACATGCAAAAATGGAGCTCCCTAATTTGGGACATTGGTGGACACATTCAGAATTTTGAAAATATATTCTAGCCTTGCAAAATGGCTTCTGGGGGAGGGTTGTTAGTTGTCCCTGAAATACATAAGTTTTCAGTTCTCCTAGGAAAATTGAAGCATTAGAAAATGCTCTTTCAAATCAGCAAGATACTCTGCCCAGCCTGCTGCTCACTTACTGGACATATGTTTCTTACCAAGGGTTGCCCTTTTAATAGTCAGAAGAGGTCACTCCAAACAAAGTCACACATTGTGGTTATTTTTTAAGAAATGGAATAGATTTCTTAACATATTTGAAACATTGAGGATGGAAAACTGATGGCTTACCTTGCTGCATGCCTTCCCCTCCTTTCCCTTCAATTAAAAGTTAGCTGGAATAGGAGCATGGCAGGCTCTGATGAAACATTCCACAGGCACACCAATGACCATTGGATTTATAAATACAAATTGTGTTTCTGAAAGCATAATCTGGTAGCACAGTAGTTAGAATGCAGTATTGCAGGCTAACTCTCCCACTGCTAGCAGTATGCTCACTAAACATGGTAGGTTGAACCTTCCATCCTTCCGAGGATGGTAAAATGAAGACCCAGATTGTTGGTGTTTTGTCCGGAAAAACACGAGGTAGACCGGGTTCAGGAACGTTGGCTCAAGCCGCAGCCGGTTCTTTTATTACATTTTTCCGGCCGCTTTGGCCGCCAATGCATTGTTTTGGATGCTTTGCCGCCTTCCGCCGGCTGCAGGGATTGGTCAAAAAGGAACCAAATCCCTTTTCGTTCCTAAGTTATCCCAATCAGCAAGAATTATTTATTTTTGAAAACCGGTTATTTGCATTACAAAACACCCCTCCCCTCTTAGTTTGGTCCTACGTCGTGACGTAGTCTCGTAATTAACGGGCTTCTTCTGACTCGACTGGACCTGTCCGCCGAGGTTCATTTTGTGTGCGTCGTCTTCGGGACCCAGGTTACGGATGGTGCTTGCTGTTTCCTTCTGTGCTTCTCTCTGGAAACCGTTCTAGGAAGCGTTGAGGCCTTTCATTCATGACCCGGCCGCCTGGAAGTTTGCTTGGGCCGGCGGCTTTCGCCGCTGCCCTCCCGTTTCCTCGCGGGCAGGTTGCAGCCGTGCTTGGCTGGCCTTCCTTCGGTGGATTTCTTCTCGCAAACTTTTCCAAAAACTAGTGAGTGCTCCATTTTTTGCTCTTTTGATTGGTTATTGTTTTTTCGGCATTTGTTTTTTAAACGTTCTTTAATTATTTTTTCGGTTGTTTTTCCCCCCCTTCTTTTGGTTTTGAAAATTCGTCGTTTTTGTGATTGATTTGGTTGTGTTTTTATCGTTCCTTTCTAAAAAATTTTCGGGGACCGAGGCTGGTCAATTGTGCCGCTTCCACTTTCCCTGCCATCGCTCTAACCGTTAAATCGGTATGATTTGCGGGGCCCTGTTAAGGGTCTGTTGACTTTTCCCGGTACCCATAATGGGTCTTCCCGTAAAAATTTTTTGCATACACCAAATCGCCATTTTGGAAACTCTGAATCGTGTAGGATTAGTTCAGGGGGGTTTTCTGGTGTGAAAAATTTGGATGTTAAGCCGCTCGATTCTAAGCTGCGACTGAGTTTTTTCCCCATCAGTTAGTTCTTGATGGGGTTTTTGTTGGTTGTGGTACTTGGTTGTTATATGTGGCGGTGAGTAGCCTGTTTATTTGCTTTTTGACGTTCCCCAGTGTGTCCATCCTTCCAAACACCTCCTTGGTAAAACTGACCATTCTTTCAAGCCCCTACCGTTTGCCTGGACGCCGGATGGCCGGCGCTGTGAGGGGCATGGTCTTATACCCAGGGAGGCTAGGTAGTTCGAATAGTGTAGTGGGCTGGTTAAGTTTGAGGGTTCCTTATCGCGACAACTAAGTACCGTTCTGGTTAGGCCGTTGGGTTGCAAAAAAGTTTTGTCTAGTTCCCTTATTAACCCATTTTCTGTTGTCGTTGATGGCATAATAATTTTACTTCTAGCCAAAAATTAGGAGTATGCGTACCACGACCAATCAGAAAACGGTGTTGTCCCTTGGTAGGCCCACGGAAATCGATATGGATCCGCGCACCAGGGCCCCTGGGAATTTCCCAGTCCCTTAATAGGTGCTTTTGGAGGAGATGGTCTGGCTCTTGGCATTTGTTGCCGACGGAGTGACCAAACATATTCAATGTCCTTGTCAATGCCCGGCCACCAGACATTAGCTCCTTTGCCAAGGCTTTTCATTTTAAAACAATTCCCCGGAGTGTCCTCAGCAGCATGCCATCAAGAACCTTGGGTTTTGCCAATTTGTTTGGGATAACTTAACCCGCTCCACCCACAGGCATCCTTCTCTTATAGAGAGTTCGGTTTGTTCTGGTCCGGAAAAGGGTTTTAAAAGGTCTCGGTTTTTTTGCATTTTCCGGCCAGCCTCTAACCTACCCAGTTAAGTAATTCGGGCAGTTAATGGGTCTTTTGGCCGTTGGCTCTTTGGCGACATTCCATTCGCGGAGCATGGGTTAGGATGGGGCCAGGGTCTCTATCTTGTAGGGCAGTCATCTTGGGTGCCGGGTCTTTCTTCGCGTTCTGCAGTGGTCTTGCTCTGCCTTTTCAGAGCGTCCGCATTCGGAAATTTGTTTCCCCCGGCCTGTGTTATTAGGGTGTATTGCAATAGGCTGCTAGGTAACTCCGGACCACCTAGTCATTCTTGGGGACCAGGATGTTGGTGTGGGCTTGTTTCCCGCCAAAAATTCCAAGTAGCGGCTTTGTGGTCTGTTTGACCAATTTGAAAAACCCGCGCCGTACAGGTATTCATGAAAACGCTTTAACCCCAGCGGACAAATTGCCTAAAGGCCTCTCTGTCCAGTTGGCTGTAGTTCCGCTCGGCCTTTTGACAGAGTTTTTGTAGTAGTACGCGACGGCGGGCCCTCTCTTTGTTCCGGAAAGTTGGTTGGCTCAGGATGGCTCCGACTCCAAACGGTGACGTGTCACAGGTCACTCTCAATGGTAGCGTGTCGCTAAATTTGAATGAGAGAACGGCGGAAGCAAGTTTGAAGTTAGCAATCTTTTTATTTGTTGAAAGGCTTTTTTTCTTTGTGCCCCCAAGTCCAAAATTTGCTTTTTTGTCCAGTAACCGTATAGCGGTTCTGCTAGTGTGCCTTATTTGGTAGGAAAACATTATAAAAATTTATTAGACCCAAGAATGCTTGTAAACTCGCTTTTGTTTCTTTGGTTCTGGTGCGTTATTTATGGCTTTAGTTTTCTTTTTTCGGTGGGGTGTATACCCTCTCCGTCTATTAAATAGCCCAGAATTCACGCTCTTTTTAGCCAGGCAGCACTTTTCTTTTTTACTTAGTCCAGCTTCCCTGAATTTAGTTAGTACCTTTTTAAGTGTCTGTTTTAGTTGGTTTTCATTTTTTGCTGAGATTAGGACGTCGTCGAAGTTACGGACGACTCCCTTGTATGCCGTTTAGGGAAAGCGTTTCCATTGAAGGCTTTGAAAAAACGCCTGGTGCCACACTGACTCCAAATTGGAGTCTCTTACAATCTGAATGCCCCTTTGTGTGTGTAACTATAGTCCTGTGCCTCCGCTGTTTTCGGGGTCTACTGGGAGTTGTTGGTATTCTTGTTGCCAGTCGAGTTTGGCAAAAAATTTCCTCCCCCCAGGGAAATGTAGCCAAAAAAATGTTGGACTAACTGGCACCGGGTATGCGCTCTGTTGTAGTGCGTGGTTCAGGGTCGCCTTGTAGTCACCACAAGATTCGGAATTGAACCCATCAGGCTTAATAGGTGTGACTATCGGCGTTTGCCCATTTTGGCATGGTCCACAAGCTCTAGCACCCCCTGAGCTACTAGTTTATTTAGCTGTTTCCTCATCTTTGCTTTTAAAGCAAACGGAAACTTGCCTGGCTTTTAGTCTTTTAGGGGGCTACCTGTGGGTCTAGACTGAAAGAAAATAGGGTTTCCCCGGGTACTTGCCAAGTGAAGCCGTCGAACACGTCTTGGAATTTCCCGGATTAGGTCTTTCCTCCCAGCTCGGTTGTTGCTCACTCGGTCTATCCCGGTCATCCGATGCCCAAAGGCGCGAACCATTCGATGCCCAGGAGGGCTCGGGCCTATCTCGGTGTCGGACTATGGTCAACGGAAGTACCTCGACATGCTTTTTGTAACGAGACTTTGAATTTGGCCCATGCCAAAACTACCGGGATTCGGTTTCCCTGGTAGTCCTTGAGTGTTAGCCCGCTGCTTTTTTTTAGTTTTCTGTCGGTCGGATATCAGGAACTAGTTGTTTTATTTGGTGTTCCACAGAACCATGGACAGGGAAAGATTCCCGAGTCCCACCTCCATTTCGCAGGGCTTTCCTTCAATTTTTTTACTGTTGACGTTGACTTTGCTTTCCGACTTTCCGTCTTAGCGCTCCCTATTGTAACAGTTTGATGTGTATTCTCTCTGTTTGCGGTTTGCTTGTTTCGCGGCCACTTCTCTCCGGCTCCGCCGCGGCTCGGCTCGTTGTGGGGGGAATTTGGTGCGTCTCGTCGGGCTGTAGTTTTTTTTTCTGTTTCCTTGCAGATTTCTCAGATGTGCCCTCGTTTTCTTGCAAACTTTCGGCAGATGGCATCGAGAAACCTGCATTTCCCCGCTCTCGGGTGACTTCCTCCCGCAGTCCAGCGCATTCCCGCCAAAATTTCTTTTCCGCGTCTTTCTTGCCGGCCATACTGCGCGGTGGACCTCGTCGTCTCCGTCGTTCTGACTCGGACGTCTCGCCATATGTCCTCGTGCGTGGGTGGTAACGGGAGATTGTTTCCTTCTCGTGGCCGGGTTTTGTTCATCCCTTGCTTGTGTTTTCATCTGTTCTATGTAACGGCCGATTTTTTTTCGCGGGGCTTCAGCGGTGCTGTGGCTTCCGTCGATGGCCTCAACTAAGGTTATTTTAGGCTTGTTCAGTAGCTTTACTTTGTGCTGTTGAGTCGGCTTAGTCCAATATCACTCGGGCCTCTCATAGCCTCATCGAGGTAAAGAATTCGCAACTCTCCCCCTATCTGTCGGAGAGCGGGCTACGAAAATCAGCCACCGTCTCACCTTCTTTCTGGGTCTCTCCTCGGTAGAATTCATGCCGTCTTATGAGGTTTGACCACCATTGGTGCGTAGTGCGTTTTCAAGCAGTTTCTGGAGTTCGGACCAGGTTAGCCTGTTTAACGTCTCGGGGCTTCGCCAGGAGCTTTTGCCATTTTTTGGCAAAAAATGGTCGGGTCCGCATGTGTGTTAAGAAAACAGCTCTTTTTGCGTTGTTCTGAGATTGTCCTCCATCTCATTGCTCTTCCATGTACATCTCTGGAAGCGGTCTGCATACGGAATCCCAGTCTTCCTTGTTGGGATTAAAGGTGCGGGGCGGTGCGTTGTTCCCAGCCATACTGTTGTCGTCTGGAATTTTCTGCTTCACCGCGTTGTCCGCGTCTCTGCGCTCAGGGGAACGAATCCCACCTTCGTCCCCAGTGTTTTGTCCGGAAAAAACATGAGGTAGACCGGGTCCAAACAGCAAAGTCTTTTAATTTTAAGCCAGGATGTAGAACAGGAACGTTGGCTCAAGCCGCGCCGGTCTTTTATACATTTTTCCCGGCCGGCTTTGCAGCCAATGACAATTGTTTGATTTTGCCGCCTTCCCGCGGGCTGCAGGGATTGGTCAAAAAGGAACCAATCCCTTTTCGTTCTAAGTATCCAATCAGAATGTATTATTTGAAGCCGGTTATTTGCATACAGAACAGTTGGGGGCCATATGCTGACTCTGGAAACCACTTAGAGAGGGCTGTAAAGCACTGTGAAGCGGTATATAAGTCTCAGTACTATTGCTGTTATAATTAGCTTTTTTGAATGACTATATGACGTTACTATGTTGCTGTGTAATAAGTGACTATTTCAAGTGTTTCTCAACCTCGGTATTTTAAAGATGAGTGGATGGCAAAATTCTGGGAGTTGAAATTCACTCATCTTAAAAAGTTGCTCATTTCAAGAAATATTGCTTCAAACAAATGAATTGAAGATCAATAATTGTCGTTTAGTCAGTATATCTTTGCAGTCTCACTAAATGAAATAATTTACCCCACCAAGAATGATTAGCATCAAGTTGAGTAAATTCAATAAAAATAAACATAACATTTAAATAAAGGATTTTTTTCAGCATAATTTATGTTAAACTGAACTCCAAATCAGGTAATTATGATTGGCCAGTAGGTAAATTAATTTAGTGTAAATGAAGATGGTCAGTTTATCTTACATTTATCTCAGAATTGCATTGATATTTTAGAGAAATAGTTCTCACTTCCTTGATTTTGCTCGCCTATATGGTGCTTCTCAGCTAGATTTAGATCTTAAAATTTGCAACCAAAATGAAAATGTATATATTTTTTACCATCATTTCATTGAAAATATCAGAAAGTTTCAGTTCCTTTTTGCCTTTAACAGCAGGATTAATAAGTTAATGCTAAGTAAACATAACAGACTAGTTGTGACATAGACATTGATTTTCATGGAGATACAAATTAATATACAAGCAGCTAGTACACCAAAGTTAGATGCTGAGGAATTAGGCAGCAGAATTTCTTAATAATTTCTTTTATTGAAACTGGAATATTTATGTTTGTTTGTAGTACATTGTAGGAGGGAAGACTGGAGGTCTCAAATCTCAGATGACTTCTATGTATTCACATTCTGATCCTTTGTCCTGTTTTGGATTGGCAGCTTGGCGATTCCATTATTTTTCCAGGAGTTACGTCACCTGGAATCCATTGACTTACTCAGTGTGAAAGACAGAGGCTGTCACAAAATATCAAATTGCAAAAATTGACATAATTTCTAGAAAACCTCTCTTGGATGTATAGTGTACAGACATGTAGCTAAAAGATTTAGCCTTATTGAAAAAAAGAAAAGTGAAATATAAAAGCCTTAGAAAATAAATTACAAAAACTGCTCAGATCAAGATAAAACAGTTGTTGGAAAATACACACACACTCATACACACACACACACGCTCTCTCTCTCTCTCTCTCTCACACACACACACAAAATAAAATGCCCTAAATAGACCACAAGATGACACTGGTCTGTTACAAATAGCTTGTTCTTTGCCCCAAAGAATCTGTAAAAAGAGAATGCTCAGATGTTTTATAATAATCTTACAAATTACAAGAACTTTCTAGAGAAAATTGTATATACTCATAAAAGCCTGACAGATAGATAGATTGATCACTTGCCATCAAGTCACTGTGACCTGATGCAATCATATAGGTAAATTTACCCCATGAAAATCTGTCCCTAACCTGGTTTTTCAGGTCTTCCAAGTGTGCATTCATTGCCACCACACCTAAGTCCCTCCATCTTATTGCTGGTTGGCCTCTTCTCTTTCCTTCTATCTTTCCCAGTCTAAAAGCATTCATTTTAAAATGAATCATTTCTTTGCTCACTTTGAAGTGGAGACATCAAAGACAAGATAAAATACAACCACCAGCCAATTATTGTGCCCACCTCTTTGTGGAGGAACAGGAGGTGAGAAGCATTCTGAGGGCTGTGGACCCTAGAAAAGCTGCCGGCCCTGATAGTATCTCTGGCTGAGTGCTTAAAGATGGTGCTGATCAGTTGGCTGGAGTCTTTACCAGGATCTTCAATCGGTCTTTATCCCAGTCCACTATTCCATCTTGTTTGAAGACTTCCACCATTGTTCCACTGCCAAAGAAGTTCCCTATCAATAACCTCAACAATTACAAACCAGTGGCACTCNATTTAACACAATTCTTCCACATAGACTAGTATCTAAACTTCTGGACCTTGGACTTTCTTATTCAATCTGCCTTTGGAATTTGGATTTCCTGTCTGGCCGCTCACAGAGGGTCAGATTAGGTAATCATACCTCTTTAGCCCTTATTCTTAACACTGGTACACCATAGGGTTGTGTGTTGGGTCCCTTACACTATACTCTTTATGTATATAACTTCGTTCCCACTCACTCTAGTAATAATATTACTAAATTTGCAGATGATACAACAGTGGTGGGACTCATCTTCAGGGGGATGAGTCTGACTACCGAGATGAGGTGGACTGGCTGCTTTCGTGGTATGGAGACAATAACTTGGTCCTCAACACCAAAAAGACCAAAGAGCTTATAATGAACCATAGAAAGAACAGACCAAGACCTCCAACCCTTGCTTATCAATGGAGACCGAGTGGAGCAAGTGACCAGTTTTAAGTTTCTGGGTGTTACCCTAAAAGAGGGCCTGACCTGGGGTGTCCGCATTGCAGCCCTGGTCAAAAGGGCCCAGTAGAGATTATACTACCTGAGGCTTCTCAGAAAACAACAACTGAATGAGAAACTGCTGGTGACCTTCTTCCTCTGTATCATAGAGAAGTATCTTAACTTACTTCACCTCTGTATGGTTTGCCAATTGCACAGTGGCAGATAGGACAGCACTCCAGAGGGTTAATGTCACTGCCCAGAAGATCATTGGGTGCCCTCTCCCCTCTTTGGAAGAGCTTTATAGCTCTCTCTGTCTGAAGAAAGTTCAAAACATTCTCAAAGATCCACCTCATCCTGGGAACCCTTTTTTTGAACTATTACCATCTGGTAGATAGTACAGAATAATAAAAACAAGGACAAATAGGCTGAAAACAGCTTCTATTCCAGGGCTGTAGCTCTGTTGAATTCTACTGTATAGTGCAGTGTTGGTGTGGTGTCAGGGGTTTTCAGTTCAATGTGTGGAGTGTGAAGGATGTATGTTTGTTTATTTTCATGGTCATGATGTGCATTGAAGATGGTGTTTGATTTCATTGTATGAGGTGCAATGACAATAAACTAACTAAAAGGCTTATAGACTTCAAAAATTATTCAAAGTTGATGTCAACTAATTTTTTACAACAATATAAAATGTCAGTTTATGCATCGATGTTGCTGGACAGACATCAACTTCAAATTGATCATACACTTTTAAGGCAAAGATTGGGTTTTATAAAAATAACAACAATCAACAACAGTATCTGGTACCATTATATTCATAAGAGTTAAATTCAGATCCTGAGGAGGAGCATTCGATTTGTACCTCAAGGAAGAAGTGAATTCCATTAATGAGGAATGTTGAAAGGGTAGAATATATTTTATTGTGGAAGAGACAATGGAAGAAAATGTATACAAGGATTCCAATCTCATTTGAATCACAAGGTTGTCTACAAATGTTTTTCCCAATACCTCCATTCCAATATTGCTGTGGGCAAGATGACAAGGTGGGCAAGCAACAATTCTATAGTATATCGCAGAAATGAAACTAAATAAGTACTTAGTGGCTACAAATAGATTCTGATTTAAAAAAACCCACCAGTAAGAATCATCAACTGTCTCTTGATCAATCTGTCATGGGACCTTAAAGAGAATACAAAAAAATTTGGTTTGAAGTTTTTGTACGGTTTAAGGGTATTATAATGCATATCTGTGAGCTGTAAAGCATCTGCAAAAGAGGGGTTTAGCGTTAAACAGATTTACAACTGCCAGGATGCACCAACTACTTCTAGCGGCCATTATTGCTTTGGCAGTGTGATGTAGGAAAGGACTTTATCAGATAAGTTTTAATACAATGCTGTAGAGAGTAAAAAAGTTTATATAGATTGAGGTATGCAGCACTGTTGCCTAGACAAAAGGGTTTAAAGCAATTTTTTTTTCAGTCCAGAATGGTCAGAGAATATCTGAAAATGACTCAATTTTTTGTTAATTCACTGGACTAAGGGTTATTTTATTATAACCAACCTCAATAAAAATAGTTGATAATTATAAACTTATAGCTGCCAAATTGATTAGAAATGGTAGTCCCAAGCTAATAGGGGCAGTCCTTTCAGAAGTAAAACTCATTTAGGCTTCTGCAGGGATGGCCTTTCACTGCTCCTTTTGTAGCTATAAAAGACTGGTTAATGTACCCAGGTAGTGTAATCTGCACCACAGGCCAAGTTTCCTCTAGAATTGCTAGTTTTAACTCAGAAATTTGTTTCAAAAAAACAGGCTTATCAATTTTGACCTTCTGTCTACTTATGTTCTATAAAATGAAGAAGAGTTCACTTTGACCAATTCTCAGTCCAATTTTTTTCTGATTGATGAGAGGAAAGAGTGTGAAAAGACCTAATTCTGACAAGAATACAGTCCAATAGAAGGAACATTGAAAGACTGAGGTAGATTATTTTTTATTTCTAAGAGGATCCTCAGTACAATTTACCAGGGACATCAACATGCCATTTCAGGCTCACGAGCTACCTTTTCAGATGGATGGAGTTGCTAGTAAATAGGCATATAGGCTGGGCTATGTTTTGGTATTGGTTGAGTTGAGGGGATGTTGATAAACAGCCTTGATGTGTTTTATGTATTGATAAGAAGAGGGAAGCATAGTTTTTTTTTACAGTTCAGCTTCAGATAAATTTACAGTTATAGTTATCTTTGGGAGCCTCCTCTTAGTCACCTACCACGTTGCCAGGACTTTTTTCTATCTTAGAATTTTAATCTTAGCCAGGGGTGTCAAACTTGGGTTGTCATGTGACATATCGCAACTTTCCTCCCTTTGTTAAACTGGGCGTGAGCATGGCCAGCGTGTGACACATTTGGCCTGCAGGCCGCAAGTTTGACAACCCTGACCTTAGCTATCATGCTAAATGAAATAATCAATATTCTTATTTAGATTTTCCTAAATCCTTAATTTTAACAGAGATAGATGCCAGTTGGGCAAACAGTCTCAGCTGTTAAGAAGCAATATTTTGCCAAAAGTCTGCTTTAGACTTAGCTGACTAGATCATTGCATTATGAGAAATGTGAGAAGAAATGTATGCTCAAAGGTCACTTTGCTGATTAACAAAAGTAAGTCCCTGGTTATCATTACGCTTCTGAGAGCCCTGAAATCCTTGTAGGGGGCTTTCTGGTCATAGTATCAGAAGGGTCAAATGAAGAAAAATATATGCCTCTGAATAGAGGTACTAATGAAAATTGTTGAGAATATTTGGAACTGCCAGATTAAGTAAAACCAAACAGCTCATTGAAACCACTATTAATGAAGCTTGAACTTAAATTTTTGAACATAAAATGCAAAAGTAAGAGAGTCTTTTGAGGAAACACTGCTGTTGTTGGAAAAATCAAAGGCAATTGAAAAAGAGGCCAGCAGAGACAAGATAAAGAGGAACGACTGCAAAAATTTAAGGAATATGACAGATAATCTGAGCAAACTGTTATCAGTCAGATGATGGAGATTTGGGCATGACTGAGTGATTGAAAAATAACAAGATAACAATTTAAAGTAAATTCAAGTAAGAGAATTTATAAACTCAAATCCCTCTGATTACTAGAGATGTAATTATGGTATGTTCTTTTTCATAGTCATTTAAAACAAGGCTATGATCAAGGGGAGGAGTTGCTAATCATGTCTGGATCATTATAAACTAGTACAGAAACAAAAAATAAGCAGATATTTTAGTATGCCAAAGAGTGCCTGAGGCATAGGAAAATTATAGAAGAATTGAAAAATGTCTAGATTTTAGGCTTATTCCATTCTTATTATGAATAACTATAATATGTAATATGAAAAATATTTTCTAATGCCTATTTCAGTATTTTTGAGTTCTTAGATTCCTTCAATTGGTCTCTTGAATTTAAATTCAGAAACATGCTCTCCATAGAAAGTGCTGACTTGATTGTTAGACTATGGATTAAAAGAAAGAATGCTTTGAGCAAAACATCTGTAATCCACAAATATTATTCATTGAGACATATGTTTCATAGCAGGGCATATTTTACTTCTGAAAGCTTCATACTTAGGTTAAGAATGCTTTGGGGGCTCCAGCACTCATTCTCAGACACTGCAGTCAGTCATGCTTCTCTAATACTCTATAAGATTACTAGTCTTAAATAGCACAAGTTTAAAGGAAATGACAGAAATAGATACATTTGTTTCCAAAACAAAACATTTGAGGATAAAGAAAAGATACCTGTCTCTTGGGAAATATGAGAAAGCTCCCGTCTCCCTTCTTTATCTGTGCTCAAGACTCAATACCCTTTGTCTCTTTTTGCTGTTTATTGCTTACAAAAACTACAAAGCAAGCAAAGCCCAATATGTACATGTTAGCACCAGACTGAGATATTTATATCCTATGTGTAATCTTTATTTATAGGAAAATGTAGATTAACCAAACTAAGATGGGAAAATTGCAAGTCTTTAAATATTCTCTGAAGGATGAAAATGTTCAGCTTATATTATTCCCCAAGATTTAAGAAAATTTCTTATGAATAGCTTATAGGAATCAATTGTGATAATTTATTCTTAAAATTCAAGACATTTCCTATAAGTAGAAATCCATATTTCTATTTGTTTTCACTGTTGGAGATGGTCTTCTGCCATCTGTCAAAAATCAGAATAATCAGAATAAACCTACCACATTCCCTGTGACACACTAGGGAAGCCAAGGTTGGACTATGGAGAAGCAGGATAGAAAGAGTATTGACATTTTTGGGCTTTGATATTGGAGAAGACTCTTGAGAATATCTTCATGCACAGCCAAAAACAAACAAATGGATCATCAAGCAAATCAACCAGGAATTCTCACACAAAGCATCAATGATCAGGTTCAAATTACTGTAACGGAACATATTATGAAAGGATTTAGCTTTCTGGAGAAGAGTCTTCATTCTGGGAAATTTGAAAGAGAACGACCAGCAGGAAAGTGGATAGACTCAGGCACACTGGAAAATCTGAAGGACAAGGTTAGGGACAAACCATCATGCAGAAAAATCTCTGTGGTCACCAAGAGTTGAAAATGACTTGAAAGTATATAATCAATCAATCAATCAATCAATATCTTGCATAGTAGAATTTTTGGAAAAGCGATTTGCCAGTTTTACATCACTATTGCCCTTAATAAGAAACACACCTACAAATAAACTCTTTTTCATTTGAGAGACAGTTTGTAGTAGTAGAGATTGTTTGGACTGGTACTAGGGTGGTACCAGGGTCAACTCCATCTTTAGTTGTGGAAATTCACTTCGTGATTTTGGCACCAGTCACTCTCAGATTATCCTATTTTACACATGTGTTTCTCTAAGGAAAATGGGAGGAGAAACTTCTATGTCTCTGTCCTTGAACTTCTGAAGATTGAGGGGTCTTGGTGCTCTTTGAGCTTGGCTTTTTCTTGCAGATATTTCATTATCCAAACTACTTCAGGGAGCATCAAAGTTCCCTCATTTCAACCCTGAGCTTTTATTGGCTTCTGAAGATTATGTGGAATCTGAATCTAAAGCCAAGCATACTTCCTCCATTTTGTAGGCTTGCCCACACTTTTGGCTACTCCCTTCCTGTACCCATTGCTGTTTCTTTTTAGATACATTCTAAAGATAAAATAGTTGAATGTAAAATAATTCCTATCATATTGAAAGTTGCCAACTAATGGCAGTACTGATACCCAAGATGCTCTGAGGTATCTGATGTATTCTTTAGCATCTGTTCTCTCACCATCTTGTTTCAATGGGAAGGAATAATAAAAATTGAACTTAATTTTTAGGTTTCATTACCATACTGAGTAATGTCATCAGTGCAAATGTGGAATTTTGGAAGATGAGATTTGTTGGTTGACAGGGGTTTTGTATCCTTTTATTTTGCCTGCTTGCATGTGCTTGGGTTGTTTTGAAAGTGACTGATGCCTCTTTGGTAGTGAATTATTTATCAGCGGACCTGTAGTGGTTCTATATTATTGTTCTAACTCAGGCTGAACAGAATCACCCTTTTTATTGGTTAATGTGAATTCCTGGCATTCACACCCAGAAAAGTCCAGGCAATAATCCTTCCCAGGTTTAAGTGCAAGAACAGACCTTATCAGTCCTTGGATAGTTGACAGGCTGAGAACTTCCAGTCGCAACTCTGTAAAAGGAAATACTTGGCAAGGAGTCTCTGTGAGGCACAAACTCAGATAAGCAAATCTTCACAGTAATAAGCAAACTAATTGTCTCCTGCAAACAATTAGTCCTCCCCTTTTGCTTCTATTTATTCCCTATGGGAGGGCCATTCAGCATCCACTTCTGCCTTTTCTTCCAAGTCGACCCCTGTTCCTTAGTTGTTCCCTTCTCCTGACAGCTGTGCACATACATGCATCTGGAACAGGCTCCAGCTGTTCTTCTTCCCTAGTTATCTCCAACTCTGAAGGCATCTGATAAATGTTGGACTGCCTTGGCCCCATCTCTGCTTCCGATGCAGAGTACCCATCAGAGCCTTCCCCAGAATCCAGGACTGGGCCAAATTCTTCCCCAACCTCATCACTGTCCAAGTCTGTGGCCAGTTCTGCTGGCAGCTGGCAGGCCACAACAATTATCTGTGCATTGGTTGCTTCCAATGTGATCATGTGTTAAAAGAGGTATGATAGGATGATTCATAGTGATGGTCTTATTCTTTTCCTGTTATCGCTGAATTTTAGATTTTTGTTTCTAGCTTGTTCAGAAGATAGCTCTCGTTTATCTATTTGTTGCTTGATTACATGACTGTTACTGTGTATTCAACTGATGTGTTAGAATTAGGTCCTTGGCTATATTGTTTAATAGTTTTTTTAAGGGTCTTTTGATGAAACTCTATGGATTTAGAGTGCCAAATCCTACCAAATTTTGGTAGGAGTGCCAAGTTTCGAAGAATTCTCTTACATTTTTCATTCTGGCCTGTTCTATTTCCAGTTGTAGCTGATGCCTAAAGTTGTCTATGTGCAGGGAGATCAATGAAATCATTTTGTGTCTTTTGAAAATATTTGTTGATATACTTTAATAATAATTCATTAAATGTATATGCTACCTGACTCTCAGCAAGTCTGGGATATTTACAATCATTAACAAAAAACACACAAATACAAGCCGCATCAGACAGAACAACACTGATTTCAAAGTAAATAAACCTCGAAGGGAACCAAAAGAAAGGAAGGGGCATCAGTCATCCTCTCTAAAGACTTGGGAAAAGAGCATTGATGTGCACTTTTTGATTAAATTGCACAAGTATCTGTTGCATTGAAAGATATTGTAAAGGTTGTTTATTTCTGTTTTCAGTAATTCAAGCACATAGTAGCTTGTCTGGATATTTATATAGTTCCTTTTTGTGTGCTACAGTTGTTGCTACAGTTGTTGCTACAGTTGAGAATTTGATTTGTATGAGTTGCTTTCCAATGGACTTGGATTTGTAGGGCAATATTACTTTTTCTGCTGACAAGAATTTTTAGAAAAGAGAGTTTGTTGTTTTTTATGAATCTGATTGTACATGTTTTTAACAGTTCTTTTTGCATTATGAATCTATGCAGCAGATTCATATTTTGGGCTGACTTAATGGGATGACTATACTTTCTAGCCTTTGGATTACTATTTCTGTGTGACTACTGAAATGAGGAATTCTTTAGGGTTCATCTGATAAGTTTGTTAATATAAACAGAGAAAATATTGCATTTGTGTTCACTTAATTCAATTATTTTCAGACTAGTTCCCTAATACGTCAAAACTATTTTGTATTTTATTTCTGCCTTTTGCCTTCTCACCCATATTTAACCACCATCCTTACAAGAATATCATGGAGTATTTTGTCACATGATTTCCTGAAATAAAGATATACTATTTCTGCAACATTTCCACAAATGCCTTGGTTAATACTTGATTTAATAATGAGATAAGGTTAATCAGGCAAGATTTGTTCTGAGAAATTCTTGCTGACTTCTGGTAATTATCACAGTATCACAAGGAGTGGTTTACAGATTGCGTTCTTGATGAACTTTAAGATAGTATATAAAACTTCTGCCAGATCATCATCAGGTTTCTTCACTAACTGATGATTCAATTCATTTGGGTCTGAGAATTTAAACACAGAGTATCACGCTTTTATTAACCTAACGATTTAATTCTACTTTGATAGTTGCCTAATGGCAGGGATTCTAATTTTTTAGCAACTGGTTCTGTGGGCGTAGGTAGGTAGGAGTGGCCATGTGGGTGTGGTTTCTTGTTTTTGTAGCACACTCTCCCCCATTTTTTTGCCTCCTGGACCTCAGGGAAGCCTCCTGGGTGAAGCAATGAGACAGCAAGGGGGATTCTGGCACAGTTGATCATCAGAACAGCTGATCGTTGGGAGGGGGAAAAAAGAAATACCTTAAGGAGTGACTGGGTGGGGGGGAGAATGCAGTCAGCGATGTGCATGTTCAATAAGGACTGGCTGGGTGGGGAAGGGAAGGGAGGGGCGGGCAGAGAGAGGCGGGCAGAGAGGGGTGGGGACAGCCAGGGGCATGATTTGCTGGTTCTCTGAACTGCGCAGAATCATAACAACCGGTTCTATAGAACCAGTCCGAACCAAACTGGTAGAATCCCACCCCTGCCTAATGGGATATATGCTACTGGAAATGATTGGCCAAAATAAGAAGCTAATACTGTTAATTCTTTTCCTTTTATTTTGGATCTATTTGGAGAAGCCTTGTTCATTGTTCTTAGTATTTTAAATCAACTTTACGGTCTTTACCTTATGTTTAGTATTAAACTACTGACACTGCATGTACTTGATCTTGGTACCTGCTGTTCTTTCCACTTCTTATATGTGTCCTTTTATTCTTAACAACTCAACAGAATTGAAAGGATACAAAACAAGAATTCTGCCTGTCAACAGGGTGTCTTTCAAAAATAGGAGCAAAATTGTATGTGTGGAGAAGCCACATATAAATTTGAAAGGGATTTTGATACGGCTGGGGTCCGCAGAGAAATAAAATTCCAGCCAAAAAAAATCTGACTATGGAAGAGGCAGTTGGGCAATTATATATAGATAGTCCTTGACTTACAACAATTTGTTTAGTGGCCATTTGAAATTACAACGGCACTAAAAAGAGTGACTTTTGGCCATTTTTCACACTTACTGACCATTGTGGATCCCCCATGGTTACATAATCAAAATCCAGATGCTTAGCAACTGACTCATATTTAGATATTCAGATGCTTAGCAACTGACTCACTGCTTTCAGTGTCCCGGGGTCGTGATCACATTTTGTGACTTTCTGACAAGCAAAGTCAATGGGGAAGCCAGATTCATTTACAGTTATGTTACTAACATAACCACTGCAGTGATTCACTTAACCAGTGTGGAAAGAAAGGGACAAACTCACTTAATAAATGTCTCACTTGGCAATAGAAATTTTGGGCTCAATTGTTATTGTAAGTTGAGGACTACCTATATATGTATATTACTTGAACTTAGCCAAAGGCTAAAAAGCCTTATACATATATTTTAGGGTTTAATGTTGACTTCTCAACCATTCACAGTAAAAAAGGAAAAATAAAATTTCCAAAGTACAAATTAAGATAAATAACCATAACATCATGAAAAGCACAAGTACAATTTTCTAAGCATCCAAGGCCATTTGGGACAATTACATTCTCAATACATTCCTGAAGACAACATGTGTAGATCAGTGTCATTTCAAATATGAGACTAGTGAAATGAAGAGGAAAGCAATACTTATGAATGTTTTTCCTTTAGGTTTAAAGATTGTTTTGTCAAAAAACAGATTAAAATATCAAATGCTCTTTTATAAAGGTGCTGGTAGATATCAAATAATAGGACAAGGGAACCATTTGTTTCCCATCCTATTAGACATAATTGCATTGCTGATCTCTTTAAAGAGAATAGAACCACTATAAAACTGTTATTTTATTCCCTAGTTGTCACAGATAGATCTAGAAAGATACCATGTTTAATTGAACTGTAGGATCTCATGAATTCTAAAATGATTAGAAAATACTGTATTTTTCAGACTATAAAACGCCCCTTGGTTTAGAGGAGGAAAACAAACAAAAAAAATAGTTTTTGGCCTCAGCACATCCCATTTTTTCCCTCCCTGGCATCCAGAAATAATCTGCAGGTCAAAAAAGCACCAGGTTTTGGCCTCCCAAACCCTGTGTGTCCTGTTTTGTCCTCCCCAGTATCCAGAAGTACTCTGCAGGCCAAAGCCTGCTCAAGAGTCCTCCAGAGGTCTTCACGGCTCCTGTTTTTGGCCTCCCCAGGGAAAGACGAGGTTAAATATAAGACAATGAGAGTATTTACAGTTTTGTTTCTACTGTTTTTTTCTCTACATCGGGGTGTCAAACTCAATGACTGGGGGCTGGATCCACCCCATGGGGTGCTTAGGTCTGGCCCATGGGGCTGCCCTGGAAACAGTAAAGGACTGGCCCCTGGTGCCCCTGCCAGTGAAAATGGAGCTCGGGATGGCTGAGGGTGGCCTTCCGGAGCTCCATTTCCACTGGCAAAGGGTTGCAAGAGGCCATCACATCCAAAAACAGAGCATGTGAGGGCTGTGGGCACCCCTCCCAAGTTCTGTTTTCACTGACAGACGGTTACAGGAGACTGTCGCAGCCAAAAATGAAGCTCAGGAACCCATTTTTGCTGGCAGAGCACTTGGGCCACCATAGCTGCCCCAACATGAGTGATGTTGAGCTAGCCACACCTACATTGGCCATGCCCACCCTGCCCCTCTGTGGTCAGAAACAGACCTAATGTGTCCCTCAATGAAATCGAGCTTGACATCCCTGCCTTACAGGAACTCTCAGATATGCAATACTGACTATTATCTGTAGCTCAGGTGGAGGTTGAGGATCGAGGTTCGTTCTCCAAGGTTGTGGGTTGGTTTCCAAATGTTTTGTTACCAGGCTAGATAACATTTTCAGCAGAGTTTAGGGATCCCGGCCTAAACTCTGCTGAAGATATTACCTCGCCTGGTCATGAAATGTTCTGAAACCAACCCACAAGCTCAGAGAACGAACTTTCACCCTTACTCTCAGATATCTTTGCATTTTCCCATTGGCTTCTTTCG
Organism: Laticauda laticaudata; assembly: GCA_004320025.1. Taxonomy (NCBI): domain Eukaryota; kingdom Metazoa; phylum Chordata; class Lepidosauria; order Squamata; family Elapidae; genus Laticauda; species Laticauda laticaudata. The sequence continues at coordinate 107,445 of BHFT01006387.1, forward strand.
TCATGGAAATCTATTTATTGATTATCTGAGTTTATTAAAATTTGCCTTCTTGAAATTAAAGAATCTGGTTAGCTCTTGTTATCTATAGTCTAGAACAGAACCCGTTCTCCCAATGTTTCACTTACTTTTCTTTTGTTAACTAGTTCTTATTTCTATTATTACTATCAAAGTTATTTCAAGTTGTGTCTTATTTGTCTATTTATTTATTTGATTTTTGAGACTGTCAGGTCATTGTCTCTGAACAGATTTTACCTCCTGAAGAAAGTTTTGACAATCTTAGAGTGGATGAAGAGTTATTAAATTTATTTATTGTACCTGTTGTGATGAATAATGGAAGTTACTTCTGTACATATCTTTTTTCTTTCTTTCCTTCCTTCCTTCCTTTTTATAATAAATACAAATATGTATTGAAATTGAAAGAAAGTTTTGTCAATTTGCTTGGTATTATCTGCAAGACCTAGGTAATTAGCAGAGTTTTTCTTTTAGGTATTATGAGGTTTATTAAATTATCCTATCATTCATATTTCATGTGTCCATAAAGCACCTATGTTTTGATTTTGCATTTGGGGGTTTTCTATTTCAATTGCATAGATTTATATTTCTGCCTTCATCAAAAATCCAAGTTTTTAAAAGAAAATCCCTTGTCTGCCTCATTAAATATTTCCCTTATACTACATAATCACCTTTTGGATGGCCATTACATTGCACACATATACTCCTCTACAGTTGCCAATTGCCCCCAATCTTCCATTGCTGTATTTTGCAAGGGAGCAGTACTGTAGTCCTTGACTCAATTAAGTCCCTATTGATCCTGGAATCACAATCATAAATCATTGCAGTCACTAAGCAAGTCATCATGCAACTCAACTTGATCTTATGACATTTTTGTGATGTTTATTTAATGAACACCGTGGTCATTCAGCCAATAAATTTTATGCAATGACAGTTTCCTCCAGAAACCAGAAATAAATGCCAGAAAGCTGCAAAATAGGAAAAAAATTGGGGTCACATGACCATAGTATTATTGAAACAGCCACAATGGTAAGCCAGGTGCCAAGCACTCAAAATGCAATCATGTGACCATGATCCAATGTGGTTGGGTGGGTTGTGACACCCTAATTTCGAAGTCAGTTCATAAGTGGCTTGGGTGGGAGGTCCATTGTAATTTTGAATAATCACAAGTTGAGGATTGCCTGTAACTGTTAGTTTTGTCTTCCTTTCCTCCTGATGTATCTTTAGCTAAAGGCTAGGTCACATTGGCCGACAGATGCAAAACGTATGCAAAAAGGACACAGCGGAAGAGCAAAATTTTGGGGGTGGCTCCATCCGTTGTTATCCGCTCTCAAAAGTGGCCCAAATTTGCATAAATAGAACGGAAAAGAACGGAAA